>CATIWF010169463.1:0-34766 GCA_949630135.1 Balakata baccata
CGAACAAATGAGGAGTGGGGCGCAATCCTACACGCACGCAGACAGAGTAACACACGCATGTGCACACATGGATGGGACCCATCATTGTCCTCACAAAGTCTTTACAAGATTGAATTTTATTTTGCCCTATGTTTTTTTTTATCATAATATTATATTGATTGGGTATTCAACTCAATGCTATTATTTTTTATTTTTTCATAATTATTTTATAACAAGTATACCAACTAAATTAGCTATAATTGATATTTTGACATTTGTTTCAATCGTACCAAATAATTTTCCATAATATTTATTTTAAAGTGTAATATAAAAATATATTTCTAAATTTCTATAAAAATGTTTTCTGTCACATATTTGACAACTCTATACATAAAATAAATAATTTTTAAAATTAAAATGCATAAATGACGATTTTGAGCAAATTCGAATTATAATATTTCACAAATTAGTTTTGACACAACTGAGATACGATGATAGAGTGTAAATTTAGAAGTGATGTAATAACATAGTAAGTGGATATACATGAAAAAGCCGTGCTTGGTACAACAAGGACCATTAATCCTATTAAAGGAAGAAAAAATTACTATTTAATGTTTGACGTTTTATATACTACATTAATATTTATTTAAATTTTAAAAATTATATAATTTATTTTTACTATTTTATTTTTGTTAAATTATATAGTCATTTTATTAAATTTTAAGATATTTACTATTAGTTAGAAATAATATTTTTTTTTGTTCAGACCAGTATTAGTACAATATATATGCTAAATTTTAAGAAATATTAGTACAATAGATTAAACTTGTAGATGATACTAGTACAATAAATTAAATTTTGGAGAATAAATAATAATTTTCTATTTAATATTTTTCTAACAGAGAATATAAAGGAATGACGTATCAGTATAATATAATAAAATAGAGAAAACAAATCGTATAATTTTTAATGCTCAAGTTGTACTAGTGTAATATATTAAATTTTAAAAGATAAATTGTAATTTTTTTTAAAGAAATTAAAAAAAAAAAGCTACAGTACCGCAAACAAATTTGAAAAAGGAAAATATTCACATATTGTACTATCTAATTGGATAGCCTATTTGATTCCCATTAATGCAAAGCATTCAATTCCACAAATCAACAATTTAATTAAGCATCTTTGCTGGACTTTTTATCTCTGTTATAAAAATATACTAAAAAAAAGTATGTATTGCATGCTGGACTTTTTATCTCTGTTATAAAAATATACTAAAAGAAAGTATGTATTGCATGCTGGACTTTTTATCTCTGTTATAAAAATATACTAAAAAAAAGTATGTATTGCAAATAGATTAGAGAGTAGAAATGAGGAAAAAATGAGAAAATGTAGAAAGTATATTCACTTATAGTTTGTACATTCATCAAAGCCTCAATTTATATGCTTATAATGAGGTATTTATAAGACATGAGTTACAATCTTAATTGAGAAAATAATTTATAATAAACATAGGCAATTAAGATAGAAAATTAAGAGATGAGAGGTGTTGGAAAAAATTGTGATTATGAGCCATTTTGAGAGAATTATTTGGATGAGTCCCACAACTCGGTTTTAGAAGAAAGATCCGGATATATATTCCTTAACATGAGAACTATGAATTAATGTATTCATATGCTTAAAATAGAAAACGTGTAAATAGAAATTGAAACTTAAAGTAAGGTACTTGGTAAAGAGATTTAAAAGTGAAAAGTGAGTGAGAGTTTGTTGCACATCACTAAGAATTGAAGTTAAACTTGTGTTTATATATTAAAATGCATTCTTATATGGGTAAGAAAAGTAGAATGGAAATCTCTCTCTCGCGCGTTCAGGCGCAGGGGGTGCAAATCCATAGTCCGGGATGGGCCAATGCGTGGGTGTGCGACCTGCGTACACGAATGTCAGCCCAAAATCTCGTGGTCCTGAACAAGTTCAATTTTTACAAATTATTTTTTATTTCTGGAAAATTTGGCAACACTCCCATGTTGATCTACATGGCTGGCAGTCGGCCTCGCCTGTGTGGATCCACACGGTCGTGTCGTTGTGCTTGTAGGGTGAGCAAGGCAGATCCATACTCCCGTGTGGATCCACACGCCCGTGTGGATTCTGTTCTAGAATGAACTTTTGAGTTTCATGTCTTTTGGAATGTCAATTTCTGATGTTTCAAAAATTAATTTCATCATTATTTGAGAGTTACAAAAGCATTATTGACAGCGTTTAAAGGAAATCAATTACAATTAATTCCATGTCTCCTCCGTCTAGTATAAATAGGTGGTTTAGGCTTGAATTTTAAGGAGTTTTTTGGAGAGTTTACTTTGCTTCTCCTTGAAAAGTTCTTTCTTTCTTCTCATTCTTCTTCTCAAGTGATAGACGATGTGACAAGTTAAAAGTTCGCTTTAAGTAGGTGTTGTGTGTTCAATAACTACTTAGAATCTATTGTATCATGTAAGACAAACGCCGTTATCCTAAACACTGGTGTAGGAGGCGAATTTGTCTTAAGGAAACTATGTGCTGCACAGACCTCAAATTGGTTTTCCATTTCTATTATTTTTGAATATTGAATTAACAATTCTCCTATTTTATTGTGTGTGTTGCCTAACAACTTGAAGCTTATGGAAAAGCACAAGAAAGCTTTAGAGTCTCCATAGTGGAAACTATTGTACAGGAAAAAATTTCAATTGCAATTTCTTCTACACTACAAATGCAATTTAATAAACAACGAAAATCGTTTCCCATGAATTTGCACTCCACCACATATAGTCATGATTATTGGAATACAACTATGCTAACACCAAAAATCTCAATCCTAATTGCCTTCAAAGTTATTTCTTTCATTTCTACGTGTGGATCACTGTTAGAGTAATCCATAAATTTTGGATTGTTGTAATTTGCTACAATCCAAACAAGAAGGAAAGCTTATAACTTTGAAGATCAAGACTCAAACAAAGAATATTCTTCAAACCTTATATAGGTTAATTGATTTTGATTGCGTAAGGCAATCTCGGTATTTCAAAATTTAAAAATTTTAATTTTTCCGCTGCATTCCTTGTATGAGATACATCTTAAAATCCAACAACATGTTATGTACATGTCATTTTAGCAGGACATAAATCAAATTTTCAGATGATTTTTTACTTTCTATAATAGATAATTTTTCAAATTTATTAATAAAGCAGGTGCATGATTGAAAAAACCGTCTTTTATATGTTTTTTTCACTAGATTATTTTATATGTTTTATCCATGAAGAACATAGTACTGGCTAGGTGAAGTGCCAATAAGAAGATGAATCTAATCTAATCAACAAACGAATAATTGACTGCTACTGGAATTTCATCAAAGTATGGGGCTCTTTAGTTAAATCTGCCCAAAAAAAAAAAATTATCAATATAGGCGGGAATGAAACTTATTTCTCTAGATGTGCTATTTTTTGCTAGGTAAAATGGAAGCTTTTAGATATAAAAGATCACTGGTGTAAGTGTAACTGGAGTTTATTAATTTTATTTAAATTTTAATTACTATAATTTTTTGTTAATTTTTTTTCCAACACAATTTTTCCAAAAAAAAAATAGCAATAACTTTAACATCTAAATATTTAATTTACATAATAAAATTTATTATTGATACAAAGTTAAAAAAAAAAAATCAGTGTTCTCCAACTTGTGTAGTACACAGGTATAAAAAATAGATTAATTCTTATCATTTATAAATTTAGTGAACAATAAGGTTGCATATGTAATAGAACAATGGGCAATGTCTAATTTCTATATGAATTCCTCATGAAGGAAATTATTTCTTAGAACAGTGAAGTATGAATTCGTATCTCCGGTCGAACTCTTTGTAAAAAAATAAAACAATTATTATTATCATTTATAAATTTAGTTAACAATTACACCTCTCTCTCTATATATATTTTTAGATGTTATGCATAGGGTATGTACGAGATATCGTGAGTCTTTTCTAACTTAACCAAAAGTCTATATAGCCGTCTTAAAATTTATGAGTGATTTGTTACTTTTAAGGTCCTACCTGACATGAATATGATTAGTTTCAGTATGTGATCCTAGTTAATTGACTGAAAATACCTGTATTTAGATCTTAAATTTATCGATAGATATTATTTTTTTTGTTGAAAAATTCTGTAGGGAAAAAAATTAACAAAAAACCTTAAACAAAAAATTATAGTAATTAAAATTTAAATAAAACTAATTAATTATTTTAAAAAATTAAGACATAATAGAAGAACAATTAGTTCCATTATCCCATTAGTGTCAATATGGTGTAGGGTCCATTTAAAAAAGAATTAGAGAACAAATGAGCCCTCTCAAAATGCCAGAGAGAGTGGGAATTTTGAGCCCTGTGAAAACGCCAATCACACTGGCGATCTTTTGTGTCTAATAGGGAAATAAATTTCATTTCGACCCATTTTAGTAATTTTATTTTGATATAAAGTATGTTTTAACTAAATGCATTGCAGTAGTCATACCAATACAGTACAAAATCTTCGTTTAAAGTTACCATTTTAATACCAAATTAGACAACGGATTCTGATTTTGTAGCTGTAACGAATGGAGAAATGTAATTTTCTGATGTTATTTTGTACCTACCATCTTGTAGGATATCATTGTTGGTTTTCCTTGCTTTCGCATCCAACATGTCTATTATGAAGGTAATCGAGTTGCGGATTAGCTGGCCATAACTCCTTTAGCTATGACAGAGGAGTGGCGGAGTATTTAGCGCCCCTGGGAGAAGTTAGTCTGCTCATTAATGTTGATATGGTCGAAATTTCTTGGCTGAGAATGGTGCTTGACTGACTCTGTTGCTCTTGGATTTTTTCCACCATGCACATTTATCCAAAAAAGACTTGGAAAAGTCTCGGTCTTCGACAGCAACTTGATTAAACTTAATTGAGATCCACAAGCACACCTTTCTTTCTTTCTTTTTTTTTTTTTAATATTTTTATCCGTTTATGTTTTTATGAGGAATAAAAGCATTAGTATATGAAGCACGGACACAAATATGGCCACGAGAACACGGTAAATTTTAAAAAACTAGAATACGGATACGGCAGAGATACGATATAATAAAATAATAAAATTAAGCTAATTAAATGTCTAAATTTATATAATAATAATAATAATTTAATTTATAGAATTATTATTGAAATATTAAATTAATTTTTAATATAGATATTAATGTGTCAACTATGTCCTGAGAAGTAAAATATAAATAAATTAAAAGGTAAATTTATAATGTGCCAACTATTATATAAGTGGTAAAACTTCAATAGATTGAATTGTATATTTATCTTTGTCATAACAAAATTATAAACCCTAAAAAATGACTATAAATAGTTACATTTTATCTTCTTTCCTTAAAAATCTAGTTTCACTCCCTACTCTCACACAAATCAATGATGGCTACCACTGTTGTTCACCATTGCCCGCACCTACAGTTCGCCGGTAGTTTGCCTTCTCATCACCGTGAACTCTCCCTATTGGAAAAATACTACAAAAAGTGGATGATCTACTGGTGTCGTGTCCAAATCTGTGTCCCTCGTGTTTTCCAATCGTGTCTGGAGTTTTGACTTTGTTTCTGGTCAATGACATGCCACCTGGCATATCCAATACGTATCCAAAGCATGTCTGAATATCTGTATGTCTAACATGCTAACACTTTTCTTATCTGCCGTGTTCATGCTTTAGTGGCATTAGTAGATTCTTTTCATGGAGGGAAATGTAGTCTTTTTGTTTTTTTATTGTGAAGACTTAAAAGAAGTCAATAGTCTTGCTTTATTATGTCATTATTGTCAAAGTTCTGCTAGCTAGGAATATGAAATGAGAGTTATTAGATTGAAATGCTACTTGTTCTCTTTTTATTTTTTTTATCCTATTTGTATAAAGTATTTAGAGCATCATCAATAATATTTTCTATTATATTATGAAAAATTCACTATTTATTTTAGTTTGTTTTAAAAATTATGCACACTTCAATAATACTTATTATTTCACTCCCTATTTTAACTTTTTTATTAATAAAAATATCTAAAAAATGAAGAGAGAGTAAAAGATAAAAATAAAAGAGAAAAAAATAATAATAAAATATTATTTAGAAGCTCATTGTGACTCTTAAATCTGAGGAGATGTAAGTTTTATAAGTGAGATAAGTAAAAAGGAAGATAAATAGACTATTGAATATCATAAAACTGTTTAAATATAGGTATGGAGGGAAATATAGAAATTGTTAAGGATGCTCTTAGTATTTTATCTAGCTACCTGCTTGTTTTGTTGAACTTGCATTAAAGTAAAGTATTTTAATGTAAGTTAGGACAATTAGCATTTATTTTAGATACCGTTTGAATTATTAAATTTTAAAATTCATAGATTTCATAAAATTTATAGATTTTAAAATCCATAAATTGAGAAATTCATATATTTTAAAATTTTCACTATTTATTTTAACTATAAAATTAATTAATTGATGAAATGATTTCTCTTATACTTATATTTGGTTCAATGACTACAATTTATGGATTTAATAATTAATTTTCAATTTTAACCTTTATTAGATATTGAGCATTTATTATTAATTAAGTATAATTAAAAATTTTAAAAATAAAATTAATTACTTTGAGAGTTTGAAAAAAATAAAAAAAAAAAACAATAAAAAATAAAATAATAGGAACCCTCTCAACCTTTGGAACATGGAAAATTAGTATACATTATAGTATCCAATTATATTGCTATAAACTAAAAATTATTTAATAATAATAATAATAATAATAATAATAATAAAATAAGTAATTATTTGAAATTAAAAGAAAAATAACTTTTATTTTTTAGGATTAAGGATAGTTTTGAAATATTATTAATTTATAAATGACAATTTTGGAATAAATTTTTTTTTATAAGAATCCTTCATTGACAAAAAATTATGGATTTTTTATTTTCCCATTTGGAAAATAAGAAATCAAATTCTTAAAAAATAAAAAATTTTGAGGGTTAAAAAACTTTTCAAAATCTATAGATTTTGAACTTTTTAAGTAATCAAATAATAAAGTTAAGACAAATCCATGATTAATTAAAATATCTCATTTAAAATCTCTCAATTCAAACTTAGTCTTAAATTAATTGGCTGATATATTCTCTCTAGTGAAAAGAATTTAAGTATTTTTGTCTGATAACTTGTTGTCTCTAGCTTTGTATCCTTGCAAGACTGAACAAAAATAGCTAACGGGAATATTCCGGCAATACCACTCTAATACTTAAGTTAATAGGAAGGAAAACACAAAATGAAGCTAGAATGGTTTTTAGAATTAACCTGTCTAATGAACATATTGCTTAGGGTTTTTATGGTTTTCTTCTCCTTCAAATGTCTTATCATTCCTTTTCTCAATATAGCTCAAGTCTTTCTTGCTTATTATTCACGCAAGCCATCACGCGCTATGCTCAAACTGCACATACAATTAATGCACCTCACCTATTACCTCGACGCTCATTTAATCCGTAGTAGGGGTACTATACTCTGTCCTTATTGGGGTATCCGGGTCCCAGCATGTAGGGATCAACCACGTGATCCCAAGTTTGCTGATTCTGTAAATTAGAACGCAATGCTGCAGTATCGAGGAATCATCATATGGGTGATATATGGGATCGTGACCTTGACATACAGGGATGGTGATGTAGGGGATATCGTGACCTTGCCATACAGGGATCATCACTTGGATGATGTAGGGGTTGCTTTGTCCTTTGGTATTCCTCTTTCATGTTGAATGATATCACAGGGATCATCGCTTGGGTGATGTAGGGATTGCTTTGTCCTTCGGTGTTCCTCTTCCATGTTGAATGATATCATTGTCTTTTTATTGCAAAAAAGTCCTTAATCTTGCTTTATTATGTCACTGTCTTGAAAGTTATTATATCTGCTAGGAGTATCTTGAAAGTTTGTAGTGAAAAAGTAGATTGCTAATTAAAAATAATATTGATTATCTGAATTATATTGATCTCGATTTTAGAATTAAATAATATTTATATTTGAATTACACCTTCCTCCCACTTTAAATATTCATTTTTTTATATAGAAAAAAATATTAAGATAATAAGAAATTTTAAAACTTGCAACGATAATTCAATGAATCCCCAATTCAGATGATAATAAACGATAAAAAGGACAAACTTTAGTTATTTGTAGGAGGCACTAATCACATCTCAAATAGTGCTCTTTATTTTAAAAGTAAAGCTCATTCTCAGCTCTTGAATTTTTCTTTGTTTTTCAGTTTACCTTTTAGATCAGTTTTTGGTACCGGTTCTATTTTTGGTTCAATTTGCTCTCTGTGAAATTTTAAAAACGTAACAATTTGCCTCCTAGTACTGACGTAGTAGCCGAAATCACATTAAAAATATAAAATCACATTTTGGCTGCCACTCAGTACAGAGGGCAAATTGTTACGTTTTTAAAATTTCACAGGGGGCAAATTACATAAAAAATGGAATTTAGGAGACAACTGATGCTAAAAACCGATATGGAAGGCAAATTGAGAAACAATGAAAAATCTAGGAGGTTACAGATGTGTTAAGTCTATTTTAAAAAACATCTTTAGTAGAATAAAAGCATCTTAAGGGCATCTCCAATAATGTTCTTTATTTTAAAAAACATTTTTAATAGAATAAAAAGTATTTTAGAACATTTTTAAATATATAGTAAAAAAAATTTTATAAGTCCCATGAACTTTTTATTTTTTACTCTTCATTTTACTTTATCATATAAAAATTAATATTTATCAAAAGAAGAAAGTAAAGTCCTGTTTGGTTTGAGAGATTTTAAAATTCATGGATTTCATAAAATCTATGGATTTTAAGAATTTTATTATTTGATTTGACTATAAAATCCATAGATTGATGATATAATTATCCTTGCACTTATATTGGGTTTAATAACCACATCCATAGATTTAACAATTAATTTCCAATTTTACCTTTTATTAGTTATTTATTATTAATTAAGCATGCATATACAATCAATTCTACTATATATTTAAAAATTCTAAAAATAAAATTAATTATTTTAAGAGTTGAAAAATTAAAAAAAAAGGTTATTATACATTATAATGTTTAATTATAAAAAAATATTTTTTAATAATAATTTAATGCATAGTAGCACTATATTATGCAAAATAAATAATGAAATAATTAGTTCAAATTAAAAAGAAATTTGATTTTTGTTTTTTTAAGGTTAATAATAGTTTTGGAATGTTATTAATTTATAAGAGACAATCTTGGAATAAAAAACAATTGACAACAATCCATCATTGATTAAAATCTATGGATTTTGAACTTTCCCACTTAGAAGGTGGGAAATTAAATCCTTAAAAAATGAAAGATTTTAGTGGATGATGAATTTTCCAAAATTCATAAATTTTGACATTTTTTAAGTAATTAAACGATATATTTGGTATAAATTCATAGACTGTTCAAAATCTTTCATTTGAAATTTCTCAATCCAAACATAATCTAAATTATTTTTATTATGAGGAAAGAGAAAAATATTTTAAATAAACACACCAATAAAAAAAGATAACATGTATAGAAAGTTGATATGCATTAACTACAATTGAAATAGAAAGTGATGTTTGACTCTCTAAATGTATAAAGTCAAATTCACTCTTTTCTTTAAATTTTAAAGATAGAGACTTCATTGAAGATTTTTTTATAGAATGACTCTTTAAAATAAATAACATAATCCAAATAAAGAGTACATCGGAGATTGTCTAAAGTATCTTTAAATATAGAGAATAAAAAAATTTTTACAAGTCCAATAGATTTTTTATATTTTTATTCTTTATTTTATTTTTTGTAAATTAATATTTATTAAAAGAAAAAATAAATTATTTTTATTATAAGAAAAAAGAGAAGTACTATAGTAATAAAAAGATAAAATATGTATAAAAAATTGGTATGCTTTAAATCACATGTAAAATAGAAAGTAAAATTTAAAGAGCTAAAATCACTTTTTTCTCTAAATTTTAAAAATAGAACCTATTAAAAACCTTTTTTTGTAAATTTACTATTTAAAATAAATAAGAGCGTTCAAATAAAGAACATACTGGAGATTTTCTAACCACAGTTTATGACAAGTAGTTATTTCGTCTATAAATGACCAAAAATTATCTTCAGCACCTTTCCCTTTCCAGTTTAATCTTTTCTTAGAAAGCAAATAAGTAATAATTATTATTATTATTATTATTATTATTATTATTATTATTATTATTAACCCCGTAATAAAGCAAAGACCAAGACTTTTTTAAATCTTTGCAATAAAAACAGAAACTTACATTAATTCTTTCAAGTATGAGAATATTATTGCCCGTTTGGTTTCCAGATTGCTTAAGTTATAAGATTTAGTGTTAGGTTTAGTTAACCCATAGAATTTATTAATACTTGTTTGGTAAAAATATTTTAATTCTAGTATTAAACTAATTTAAATTTGTAATGTGGTTCAAATAATGAAACAAATTAGTAAAATAAAAAAATATTTAAATATCTTTTATCCTAGTCAGTTGAGAAATAAAACTCAAAACTAAAACTATTTGAGAAAAAGGTAAAATATTAAGCCCACTTTAGAATTTATAATTTTATAAATATAAGAATTAGTAATTTCATTAGAAAAGATTAATTCTATGAGTTAAGTCAGCAGTCCCATGATTGTGCTCAATAGTCATAAAAGCATTCCAAAGCCTGCGTGAAGCCGGCAATTACTAGTAATTGCCGGTCAGCCATTCGGCGGTGAATTCGTTCTTGGACCTTATACACACTATTTGCCACCCGTCTCACTATGGAAGCTGGCCATGCCGAAGCCGTTACCTTTGTCTTATTCTTCCTTTTTCTATGTATTTGCCAATTACGTGGACGTTGGGCATTGATTAGGCTAATAATTCTATCCAACCATATCACAATTAATTTAGTAAGAGATGAAAAGTCCTCAAAAACCAAAGTTATGATAGAGATTGCGTGCCGAAGAAACATCGAAAACTAATTTTCGTTTTCAACAAAACATTAACTTAAGTATGAAAATAATTAATGTAAACACAAAATAAAATCTGGGAATTAAAATCTTCAAATTCTTCTTTACCAAAAAAAAAACTTCCTGAAATTATCAAGGATTATGAAATCTGTCTGAAATCACCAATGGATTTAGTACCTTGGAAATTAAGTTTTCCTTAATAATTATAATTTTGTTATAGAGAATGTATATTAGAAGAAATTTTTAGATAGATGCAGTTTATTATATTATCTGTAAATTAATATAATTATACAACAATATATATACATATTATATTTATATTAACTAATTAAAATAAAATAATTAAATATATGTATGTCAATATACGATTTAATTAACATACAAATAATGTGATAAATTAAATTTATCTTAGTAAACCAAAATACCAATGGATTGAGTCTGTCGTGTGAATTTTGAAAAACTGAAGTCAGTTTTCGCCTGTTGTTAGCAAATATTCAAATTCTACATTTGTTATATGATATTTAAATAATCCAAACATTTGCAAAGGTTTCATGCTATCATTTATTAATTTATTTTTAAATCGTCAAAAATCGAGTGATTGATGTACATGGGTTAAATATGAAGCGGCGTGGAAAACCTTTTTTTTTTTTTTAAATAAGTAAAAATTTGTCATATTCGTCTTAGAGTCAACTTGACGTGTGTATGGGTAAAAATAGATGCTAAAGGTAGAGTAATTGCACAGATTGTATCAAATATTATCACAATTTGTAGTTAAATTTTTTAATTTTATAAATTGTTATTATTTTTTAATTTTCAGCACCGAAAATATGACATGATTTATCATATCACTCTATTATCCACGTTATATTTATTTTTTTATAAAAATACACTCAAAACGACAATGATTGAATATATTATTT
Organism: Balakata baccata; assembly: GCA_949630135.1. Lineage (NCBI taxonomy): Eukaryota > Viridiplantae > Streptophyta > Magnoliopsida > Malpighiales > Euphorbiaceae > Balakata > Balakata baccata. Next base: position 11,950 of record CATIWF010169463.1, read on the forward strand.
TCTTTTTTATAATTTATTTTTATTTAATTTTTATAAAAGTTATCATTTGAGTGTGATGTTATTAGAAAATAAATCTGATATAAATAATAGAATGATGTGATACGCCGTATCATTTTTCCGATATCTAAATTACAATATTTATAAAAATTTTGGTACCAATTTATAACCATTAAAAAATTTAATACTAAGTTGCAACAAAATGATAGATACAGTTTATGCAATTAGCCCTTTTAAAGGTGAACCACAATTTCGTGGATGAATGTAATAATACTATCCAACCGTATATATTACAATCAATTTAATTAGTAATTAAGGGAAAAGAAATTAAAGTCACAAACAACCCAAGTTATGATAATAAAAAATTTAAATCAAAAACTAAATTTTATTATAAAACATAAAGCAAAAACTGGTAGGAGATAATTCAGCTCTGGATCTATTACATGCATTTTAGAGTACAAAACAAGTTTATTTGAAATAGAGGACATAAATAAGAATCTGATTTCGCTGGATCCATCATCTCAGGAACGATCTGAATGATATTGCACTAAGATCTTCTCTCGTTTCCTGACTCCGAATGATGGAATTTTGAAACCTTATTCATTTATTTATCCCTATCTAACCTTATATAGGGGGTAAGAGTTAGTAACAAGAGAGACTTAGCCCACATAATATAATAATCATGGGCCGTCCATCACACCCATATTATTATCTGACCCACATTAATTATCCACACTAAATTAATTAATGAAGTCTTGCCTAAATAAAGAATTGATCAGATTCTTAAGTCCCTTTATTTTGTAATATATCTTTATTTCTCAATTAAAAAGCCTACAACCACAATTAGATATTAAAATATATCTAACAAATCTTCTAAGCAAACATGCATTATTACTTACCCGACCACTAGGAGAAAATTTTGTCGTAGAATATACAGAAAAATATTTCAATTTTTAATTTCTTTCAGTCAATTATTGAATTAAACAACAATCATGGCAATTTTTGTTTATTTTTCGATAGTAGGTTTATGAATAAATTAATGAATTAAATTATTATTAAAAAAGAATGATGAAGTTGATTTTTTTTTTTATCATGGAAATATAATATTTTATAAACATATTGAAAAGATTTATTACATTGTATGCTATATAACTGAGAATAGTCATTTCCTTATACTCAATATAAAAACAAAATTACACTAGGTGCAAAAATGAATTGTTGAATTTTATTTACACATATTTTGTAAGTCAACATAATATTTATGAACTATATATATATGGTCCATTGAATTAATTAACGGACGAAATTCACAATCCACCATGGTTAAAAGTCACTTGCATTTGCAGCCGTACGTCTCTCCTTTAATCGCTTTAATCATAACCAATTAAATCAAAAAATTCCGTTGAACATTAAATATATATTATCAATCACCAACACTTAACTAATTAAGTAATAGTTAACCATTTAATCTAAAGCTCTCCTAATTCATGACAATCAACTATTACACAACACTAGTATATATATTTTCATTCATTACCTGAGTAGAGAACGAAGACCATATTTGGTTCATGAAATAGAATAGTACGGAATAAAGTTATAATTTCTTAAGAAATATAATAGATATTCCTAAAAAAATTATTTCTAAAAAATTATTATTCCATACTTTAATTTATAGGTCTAGATTAACTATTTTTAAATAAAATTATAATTTAATATATAATAATAAGTATAATAGTAGATCAGCGAACAGTAATAAATAAGTAATTGTGGTAGTGATAGCCTAATAAGTGGGTGGTGGTGTGATAATGGTTATGGGTGGTTAGTTGTGGTGGATAAGCGGTAGTGGTAGTGGATAAGTAGTAATAATAATGATAGTGATAAGAGGTAGATATTCTTTGAATTGTGAAATAATTATTGTTTATGAAATGTGTATTTCACTTAGAATTGTTGCTTTATCTTTTGTTTATTCCATAAACCAAACACGACTTAAGTATTTTTAGTTTGCATACACGAAATTGATGGATGTTATAAAAACTTATTTTCTTAGATGATATAACATGAACCTGATCTGGTACAGACAAGCGAAATCTTTTTATTTTAGATTTTCTTCCTCCGAAGGCCAAAGAAAGGCTCCCATGGCAAACTTTCTCTTCTCCTTAACATCTCCAACAATGGGCAATCCGTACTCCTTAAGAAGGCATTCCAATTTCCACTCGGGCATGGTTTCATAATCACTTTTCTTGAATCTTGGATAGTGCAGTGGCATCTGGAAGCAGGAACAACTATCCCTCTTTCTTTCTTGATCTTGGTACCAATTAGGTCTCAAGCTTGGCATTGAATTAGCAGTGTTTGAGCAAGCAGCTCCACTCATCTTTACCTTTCAGATGTGATAATATTTGAGAAAAATAATGCCTAACCAAGTTAGCCTTTTATAATTCTATGTAGCATGGATACGGAAACTGGAAAATAACATTTATAAAAAATATAGGATACGAACACGTGGAAAAAACATATAAATATTTAAAATATAGAGGCAAATTTTATAAATAATTAAATTTAAAAATATAATTGCAAGTTATTATTTTTATATAAAATACAAAAGTGACATTCAATTAATTATATTGAGCAATAATTTGTGTCACATAGAAGTTTTAGATTTTTTTAGAAGGAAAAATACATTTTTAATTTAAATAAATACATTTCTAATTTTTTAAAAATTACAAAATGCATTCAGAAAGTTTTGTATCAATGTCGAAAATGTGTCAAAAATGTGACAAACTATACTGTTAAAGTGCCTGTGATTAGATAGTTATAATTTTACGGAGCAAGAGAGCTAGAAGATGGAGGAATGTAGACAATTATATATGGAGATAGATGTTATTAATTAATATTTTGGATAATACTATTCTAGACCGGGTCTATTAGCTTCATGTTTTTTTTTTTTGACAAGCCTATTAGCTTCAAATTTAAATATATGAATTAGTAGGTAAAATCTTGGTCTAGATAAGAGAAAAATCTATCATGAAAATAAACAATCTATGGGTAGATATGATTGTGACGGTTTGTGCTTCTTTCAAATTTCAATATTGAAGGGCATAGGCGACTTGCTTGCAATGGAGGCTATCTATCAAAATCCAAATTAAATGTCCCAAGAATTCTGTGGTTGGAATTGATTTTTGCTGGTCTAGTTGTATAATTGAGCTAGCTACCATACCAGAAATCTGTAAATATATGTCGAGCTCATTGTAAGAGCTGATGTGTCTAGTCATAATTAACTCTTACTTATCAAGTTCATGTATATCCATATATATGCTGAACCAGTATATATACATGACAACAAATGATCAATACTTGGTCATAATCTGCGAGATGAAGTTATTTATTATTCTGATGGAATCGTAAGTAACCTACTCAGCTACCATATATATATATATATATATTGGTTCAAGTTGCTATATAGTGTTTCAGAATTTGTTCTGGCTTTAATCTTTATTGCCCAATGTATTGTAGAAGTCACCATCTCAACCCCAGAATGGTTGGCTTATATGCATTTAGATCTACATATTTCTGGAGAAACTGGTTTTCCTCTGCGAAATATACTCCACAATTTGGTATAAACCAAAACTATTGCCAACCTTCCTGAGCATATATTATATATATCTAGTTTAAAAAAAACTAATAGTATTTTATAACTGAAAATGTACGGTGTAAAATATACAAGTTTTCTTATAACAAAACTTGTTAGAATAATATATTATAGTTAAAGATAAAAAAGAACGTTAATAAGGGATAAATATACATATGGTATCAAACCTTATCACTTTATTACAAATTGGTACAAAAATTTTTAATTGTTATAGATTGATACCGAATATTTTATAAATATTGCAATTTGATACTTAAGTTATAATTCTAATAAAAAAAAATGATATGACATGTCGACTGACTAACTTGACATGCTAATATGACATGCCAACATGCTGATATATCATTTTATTTGACTGAAATTTTGACTTAGATACCAAATTATAATATTTATGAAAGTTTTGGTATCAATATGTTACAATTAAAAAATTTGGTACCAATTTATAACAAAATGACAAGATTTGGTACCATTTGTACAATTAACTTAAGTTAATAATATACTAGGATACTGAGTAAATTACTGTAATCTCCTGATATTTGGTTAAATACACTAATTGATCTCTTTGTTTTTAGAAATATATTATGAAATTTCTCAGATTTGATTTAATATATTAGATAATCTTTCAGTTAATTTTTTCATTACATATAAACAAAATGTCAAAATTTCCATTCTTATTTGTCTTAAAAAATACCAAAAAATTTAATGACATCAACTTTATATCAAAATATCAAATTTGTCATTTTTTTAATATTTTATTTTTTAAATTAATAAAATGTCAAATTTATCAAAAATAAATAAATAAGAGTATTTTTTATATTTTTTAGTTGATATGCAAAATATTGTAATTGACTAACAGAATATTGTATTAAAAAATAACAAAGGTCGTTTTAGCTATTGAAACTAAACTTAGAGACTTTATAATGTATTTCTAAAAATAAAAAGATTAACTAGTATATTCAACAAAATATTATGGGTGTATTAATAATTTACTCTAGTATATTAATAAGAAGAGTTTATGGGATCAGTCCAGAGACACACATATGATATGGGCTTTTAAGGCCCAAATATGGTCCAGCTCAGAAAGCCCAAATTCGGTCCAACACCCTATCGCCGAGTTAGCATGATAGACCCATTTTGTTCTACAACATAATACTGCACCATACTTTTTATAATTAATAAAGAAATAAGAGGAATTTACACCGTTTTTTAAAAGATTTTTTCAATTTTATTGTTGCCAGCAGGGTGTCTTTTCATTTTTATCGATTTTTTTAAATATTAGATTTTACGGTATTTTTAGTATATTTTTCATCTAATTAAAACAGAAAATGTTCATATTTCATCGGTTAAACATGAATTTAAGAATTTCGTTAACTTTGTAACGATTTTTATGTATGTATGTATTTATTTTTAATTATTATTTAATTAACTTAATTAGTAAAAAATATATAAATTTATATTTAATTAACTTATTTAACAAAATAAATCTTGCACAAATCTTAATTATAAAAACAAAATATAAATTTGTATTTAATTGACTTAATTAAGGTTATTTACACTAGGTAAATTTGGGAACAAACTTTTTTTTATTAATTTTTTTTTTGTAAATATTGGGTATAATTTGAATAAATATTAAGTAAATTTTTTATAAATCTTTTGCTATTTCAATTTTCATTAATTTTTATAGTAACTCTCGGATAATTCTTGAGAAAATATTAGTAAATTTTAAATAAACTTTATATAATTTCAATTTTAATTAATTTTCTGATAAATATTATCATTGAGTATTATTTGAATAAATCTTAAGTAAATTTTTAAAAAATCTTTTGTAACTTTAGTTTTTTCTAAATTTATGGTAAATTTTTATTAAATTTTTGGTAAACTTAAAATAATTTTTGAGTAAATCTTGGTAAATCTTGTTCGATTTTAACTTTAATTAATTTTCTAGTAAATATTGAATAAATTTTGGATATAATTTGAATAAATTTTAAATAAATTTTTGATAAATTATTTATAATTTTAATTTTTATTAATTTTATAATAAATTTTTAGTAAATTTTAATTATCTTCGTTCCCATTATAATTTTAAGGGATCAATATTTTTAAAAAAAATTTTGATGCAGCATTTTAAAAAAAAAAAAAATTAAAACGATGAATTTTGTAAATATTTATTGTTTTTAAATTGCCAACAATGAAATCCCATTTTTAGCACTTATCAACATCGCGGGTGTCACGCGACGCCGTCACGTCTTGTCTCAACTACTGGGTCGTGTCAAAATGCTGGAAGAGACATGCTAAGGACTTGCATCAATCAAATATTGCCAAGTGGAAAATTTATTTTTGAAGGTCAAAAACCAATAACGTCGTCGTTTGTGTATCGATCAATAAGAATAACCCGAATGTCAATGCAAAAAGAACACTTCCACTTGAACACTCCTTAAATAAAGCGTGAATTGTAACAATTATGTAAATTGTAAGTATCCCAAAAATTGTTTATAACATTGTGACCATTCGGTAAAAATTATTTATAATATAAATATATTTTAATTATATAAATTGTAACAATTCAGTAGTTCAAAAATTATTTGTAATACAAAAATATTTCAACATTTTTTTTAACTAAGTAGTACTTATATCTTCAGGTTTAGTCAATTAAATCAAAAAATTCAAAATCTACTTTTGAAACACTTAATAGCACTCTTAAATATTCCCTTAGTTTTTCTAACAGAAATATAATATGAAATATTTAGATAAATTTTAACAAAGTCAAAATTAATTATAATACGTAGTTAATAAAATTAAAATTTATATTATATGAATATTATAGCTAATTTTATTTTTATTAAAATTTATGTGATGTGAATATTTCATATCACATTTATGTTTGGAAGACTAATAGTTAAAGACGAAAGTATTATTTAGTTACAAAATAAAAATTGAGATACTTTTATATTACAAAATAAAATTTGAGATACTTTTGTATTACAGATAATTTTTAAGATAATAAGTTGTTACAATTTATATAATTTGAGTACTTTTATGTTACAAATAATTTTTCAGGTAATGAATTATTACGAGTTATATAATTGGAGTACCGTTATGAAATTCACCCTTAAAAAAACATTACTTCAGAGTTTGGACCCAAATATATATATATATATATATATATATATATATATCACATTCAATTCATGATGATAGATTCAATTTTATTTTAATACAGAATATATTAGTTAAAAAGATTAAAATTATAAATTTACTTTTCAAAATTACTTGTTATTTTGTTGATATATTTCTATATTAAATTAAAAATATTACATAATTAAAATAAAATTTCAAATTTATATACAATTATAAAATATAAAAAAATGGAGCAAGTTAATTGTAAATTAGAAATTGTAATGTTAATTTATCTAAAAATTTAAGTTTAGCATAAACTGGTGATAATTAATAAAAGTTAGATGGCAAAATTGGAGCAGCAGAGGTAATTTGGCCGGCGCTGAAACAGTTAAAAGAGAAAAGTAACGGTACGAAGAAAATGGAAACGAAACTCGCGGGAAGCTAGAGAAACTGAGTGACTTGTTCAACGGTCAGGCGTCTCTCCATTTTCTTTTTCTTTATTCCTTTTTGTTGGCTTTCTCTTTTGAGGAAGAAGCATACGGAGCCAGCTACTTGACAAACGCAAGATAACAAATCACATAGAGCTTCTTGCTTATGTGGGTTTCAGATATATTTTTGTTTTAAGTGCGTTGAGTTCATGAGGATTTAATCTGATCATTAAAGCTTTCAACTTTACGTTGTGTTTCGTCATTTATTCATTAGCTGGGTTTTCACCCTTTTTTGGATTCGGAGGAGATCTAATGATTCTGTAAATGGTCAGTTTTCTCATTTTCCTTCCCTTTTTCTTTTTCTTTTTTTTTTAAATTTCCTTTTTTGTTTTATGGGATATCCCATGAAGATGGAATTCATCCTTGACCAGATTAGTGACGGTTCCCTTGATTCCTCTTTTGGGTTAGGAGAATTCTCAAGGAGTCTGCAGTAGTTACATATATAGGAAAGAAATAAATTCCTCAAGTTGAGGTATGCTTTTCCCATTAATTCCAGTTTCTTTTATTGATTAAAACAGGAAAAGGTAACATATTTCTTGATGATTATATATATATATGTTGCAGTTAGAAATATCTTATCTAGTCCCGATCTACAAATTCATTTCTGAATAAGCTGGCATATAAAGTTAGTAGTTTTCATTGATTGTAAACATTATTCTTCTTACATGACAGTTCATTATTGATTTTGTCCCCGGATGAACTCATTTGGCTGTTGGATTTTGAATTTTCACAGATATTTGTTCCCTCTTCTGAGGGTGACCGGCGGAATTGCAAATTTCTTTGTAATGGAGCAATTCCGGCAGATAGGTGAGGTGTTAGGGAGTTTGAAGGCTTTGATGGTGTTGCAGGATGATATACAGATCAATCAGAGACAATGCTGTTTGCTGCTTCGTATCTATGCTTGTGCTTTTGACATGATTGCAGAGGAGATCAAACTGAATCTGAAGCTGGAAGAGAGAAATGTGAAGTGGAAACCCCTTGAAGAGCCTTTGAGAGAGCTTCACAGAATCTTCAAGGAAGGGGAACTTTATGTTAAGCGGTGCTTGGATAGCAAAGATTGGTGGGGTAAAGTTGTCACCCTTCATCAGAACAATGATTCAGTTGAGTTTCACATTCACAATTTGCTTGGCTGCTTTCCTGCTGTTATTGAGGCGATTGAAAATGCCGGGGAGATCTCCGGACTAGACCCGGAGGAGATGCAGAAGAAGAGAGTAATGCTCGTGAAGAAGTATGATCGGAGTTGGAATGATCCAAAGCTTTTCCTGTGGAGATACGGGAAGCAGTATTTGGTCTCTAGAGAAATTTGCAGTCAATTAGAAAGTGCAGTGAAAGAAGATGGATGGCTGCTTGTAGGAAAAATCAGGGAAAAGATTAAGGCTGAATCAGTCTCGAGGAACGAGCAGCGACTCGGGGATGTGTTGGTTAAGAAACTACAAGGGCAGCAGCTAATTAATGGCAAACTCCCCTCGAGTTCAATTCTGTTAGGTGCTGAAGATTATCAAGTGAGGCGAAGATTAGACGGCGGAGGTCAGTATAAGGAAATTCAATGGCTAGGAGAGAGCTTTGCCTTGAGACATTTCTATGAGGATATCAAGCCACTGAGTTCTGAAATCTCTACTTTGCTGTCACTTTCCCATCCCAATATAGTTCAGTACCTCTGTGGATTCTATGATGAGAAGGAATGTTTTCTTATAATGGAGTTAATGAGCAAAGATCTTTATACATTTATGAAGGAGAATAGCAGTTCAAGGAGACAAGTTTTGTTCCCTCTTCCTATTGTTGTTGATATCATGCTGCAGGTAGCAAGAGGCATGGAATATCTCCACTCGCAGCAGGTTTATGTGGGCGTCTTGAATCCTGCTAATGTCTTTCTCAAACCAAGAAAATCAACAGAAGGTTATTTTCATGTCAAAATTTCGGGGTTTGGTTTAACTCATCTTGAAAATCTGTCCTCTCGACACTCATCATCAGAGCAAAATGCATTAAATCCTGGTATTTGGTATGCTCCAGAAGTTATGGCAAACGAAGAACAGACAGCAGGGACATCGACTCTCAAATACTCGGAGAAATCAGACGTTTACAGCTTTGGGATGCTTTGTTTTGAGCTTTTAACAGGTAAACTTCCATTCGAGGATGGGCATCTTCAAGGAGAACAGATGACAAGAAACATAAGAGCAGGAGAAAGACCCTTGTTTCCATCCCTTTCACCAAAGTACCTTGTTAACTTAACCAAAAAATGCTGGCATAGCGACCCAAGTTATCGCCCGAGTTTCTCATCTATATGCAGGGTGCTGAGATATATCAAGAAATTCCTGATGACGAATCCTACTGGCAGTCAGCTTGTAATGCACCCACCACCTGTAGACTATTCTGATCTGGAGGCAGGATTCTTAAAGAGACATCCGATGGAGACGAAGTCAGTGTCGCAAATTCCATTTCAGCTGTTTGTTTACAGGCTTGCAGAGAGAGAAAAGGTTTCTGTGAACTTAGTTAAGCATACTGAATCTACAAGCGAGGGCACCTCAAATAGCTGGGATGAGAATACTTCTTTAATGGACGATACAATAACACCAGCATCATTATCTTCTGATGTGAAGACAATCTACTTTGACGTAAAATCAAACTACACAGAGGAACCAGACAGGAAAATACCATATGATTTGATGTCAGTCCGATCTGAGCCTCCACAGAAGAAATTTGTGCCCAAAAAGAGAACATCTAATGCCAAGGGCAGAAAAAATCCAGGTAGATTTACCAATAAACTTATAAGTTCGCTTTGAATTCGTTATCCTGTTCACTTAGCTTCCTAATTCATATTCATAAAATCCATATTTCTGAAAAACAGTTAATCCAAAGACACGAACGCCAGCAACACCACCACCATGGAACCCGTCTGGACACAATATGAAGGTTGGCAGAGAAAAACTATTAACTACAAGCTCACTGAGTCCAGGCAAGCTCAGACCAAACGGTCACGCCCTAGCACTTGAAAAATCATAGGTTTTGGTCAGCCGCAACGTTGTTCCACATTGGATCCTTGTAATTTGTTTTCCATAGTAGAAAATTGCGTGCATTTTATTTCTTTTAGAAGTTTCTTGTGGTAGGGTACTCGGGCTTTTCCCATTTGTGAAAGCTAAATTTTGTTCAGAACTAATTCTCGTATGCACTATCATACATTAAATGGAATACATAGGATTCTGTATAAACTTAAATGGCAGATGATTTACTGATCTTACCTTATTCTTTATTAATCCTTCCTGTCAAACCTGCTACACTTTCCCCCCCCCCAGCAATTTAACAGACTTGAAATTTACTGATCTTACCTTATTCTTTATTAATCCTTCCTGTCAAACCTGCCTACACTTTCTCCACCTCATCAATTTAACAGACTTAAAATACTCTGGCAACAAGTAACCTTTAACTGGTTCTGGAATGGAATCTGCCATTGTAATGTGCATGATTTTCTGAAACAAACTAGAACAATGGTGTTAAGTCAACCTTTAAGTGGTGTTAGAATGTAATTGTAAGACATACAATTGACAACAAACGCATTATTGCAAAATGACAATGTGATTTAACTTTCCAAAACAAAACTATCACATACTCCTCTCTTTTTTTCCTTTTTGGTTAAAAAAATTTACAGTAGCTCGCTTTTATACTTACAATATGCTATTTCTAGATACAACTCGGCGTTCTATATGAGTACATATATATATTTTGAATTTTTTTGATCATATAATAAGAATTTTGTTGGATTGGTCAGACAATAAACCTTGCTTCAAAGCTATCTCATGAGTTATGAAAAAACTGCTTGTCTAGAAATGCTAGTCCTCTGCTGAAAATTCAAAAGGACTGCTCGTGGATTCTGCATTTTGTCCGTAGAGCAAATGCATCTAGCATTAAGATGACCAGTGCTGCTCTTTTAAAACTTGTCTTTCTCCAGGATAGCTTTTGTCCCAATGCCAATGCCATATGGATCAAAATCCTCTTCAGCCCTTCTCTTGAATACAACATAAGATGCTGGTGTTCTTGTCTGTAATTATCCGAAGGGATGCAACTCCAATCAGACTTGTAATTGGAATTTGTGATTCTGGCTGAAGTGTCGAAATTCAGCTAATTGTCCAGCGTGTCTATCTCACATGAACAAATAACATACTGTGCTTCAAGCTTTTCTTGAGCCTCTTCATCCAAATTTTGTGGTTTCCAAACATAAACCAGCTTCCAGAAAAAGAGATTCTTCATTACCAAGCTGGAAAAGAAAATGAAAATTCAATTTCCTTATTGATATCAGACATTGCCTTTACTTCAAACCATCTGCAACACTTTTATACACCCAGTTGAATTAGCTGCGACAACCATGTCCGAATTCCCTCTCCAGCAGACACTAGAAACAAACTGTCCACCATCATCATCGGTCTCTTTCCCAGATATAGGATCAATTGAGCCAAACTTGTGAGAGGTGATTGGCATCTGTAGAGATCTATAATAAGCATAAACCTGGAAGGAGAGAATATCAGTTCAACAATTAGTTGCCTTTTCACAAATATCTACAGAGTTGCACATCTGAAGCAGAAAATTCCTCTTTATGCCTTCCCCCGCCACACAAACCAACCCCCCCTTCCTCTCTCTCTCTTGTGCAGTGAATGTCCTCATAATTTTCCAAAAAGTAATTAATTCCCCATTGTTTATTATTTAACAAACTTGGTATGTTTCTTGAAAAAAAAAAAAAAAAGAATACAGTGTAGGACTAGGAACTGATATCTTACCTCATTTGTTTCTGAACCGCATGCTATATAACCATCAGACACAGATAAACCCACAAAGTTCTGCAGAGGCAAGAAATAAAAGTCAAAACCCAAAACCAATCCAGGAAATTGAAAACAGAAAATTGGGAAGCACAAAAAAAAGAAAAAAAGAAAGAGCAAAATCTGGTTGTTTCTTCGAAGCATGAAAGTTAACCGAGTATGTGAACACCAACCTTCTCGTTAGTGTGCCCACTAAGGGTTAAACTGCAGGCATCAGCGGACAAGCTAGAAGAACTAGCTTTAGTGAGATCCCAAAGTTTCAAGGAGTTGTCAGTAGATGCAGTAACCAGAGTTTCAGGGTCCAAGAATTTCACATAGCTCACAGCTTTCTCATGACCAGCCAATACACACCATGGTGTTCTTAAATTTCGCAAATCATAGCAATAGGTTCTGTAATCCGCTGAACCAAAGGCCAGTAAATGAGTAGAGAGAGAAGAGAACTGAACACAACAAACATTTGCAATATTCCTGATAGTCCCTAAACTTTTTTTCTGCAGAAAAAAGAATTTGATTACATGAGCTTTATAACAAATTACATGAGATAATTAGAAGCTTCAAGTAGTATTTATCAAGAAGTGCCGTAAACATTGAAAGACGGAGAAAGATCATTTGATTTGACACAATAGTCAGGCTGAACCATGATGGGAAATTTCTGCGTATGCATATAATGAGCTGGAATATAGATAAAAATGGATATAATGGAGTAAAAAAACCTAAAGAAAATATTGCAAGTCTGTTAGTAAGAATCCTGGACTATTCCCTTCAAAAAGAGAAAAATAAGGGGAGTACATGCCTCATTAATGCTCCACAGCTTCACAGAACAATCATCACTTCCACTGGCGAATTTTGTTGGATATACTTTAGAAAAGTCAACAGACCACGCCCTTCTTTCATGCTCACTATACTGAAAAACGTCCTGACCTGTACTTGCATCCCATAACTGGAATCCATCCAAGTAAATCATGTCATGAACAATGAGCGCAAGTTGATAAATATGAACATATCCCTTCCATAGAACATCTGAAATTTACAGGGAAAAGCAAAAACAAGTAGCCTGTAACATATGCAGGCAAACATTTGAACATAATGACTAACAAGAAGATGATGTTAAAAAACCTCCGCTTCTACATCTGATAATAAACATCCTAAAACACTCTCACATGTAGTATAAATCTTTTTCCAAGCTGCTTTCTCAAAATTAAAACTGATGATATTTAGGAATTAAGACACAATTTTAGGAAAGAAAAAGATTAGAGACAATAGTGAGGACCTAGAAATTTTCACATCTATAGAAGTTCTTGAGAATAAACAATGCAAATTCAGTAAAAGAAATCCAAGCGCCAGAGTCAACTTGATTAACAAACTCAAAATCAATTGACATTACATGAGATTGCAAAATGAAAACTTGCAGCAAGAACACATGAAACTAAGCTTTCATGTAAAATTAAAATCCACTAAATATCTGTAATATAGTGCAGGAAATTCCATATTTGTGTCATACATATGAAAAAGATGGAGATAGCAAACACACCTTTACAACGCCATCATAGTCAGTTGAAGCCAGATAATTCTTGATGTAGTTATTCCAACAAACGCAACTAAGCTTTGATTTATTCGACAATTCAATAACTGGATGATGAACATCGAAAGAATCATTCAAGAGTGCCTTAAATTCAAATATCTTAATTTTTTTGGATACCCCAGCAGTAGCGAAATAGTCCACATCCCGGTCAAAACTCAGAGAGCAAATTACATTTGCAGAATTGTTAAAATCCCCAGTCCTTATAAGCCCACGTACTTCAAACTTCCTATAACGAGCATACTTACACAAACCATCAAAAAAGGATCCAAGACAATCAGTTGGATTCTGTTTTTCTTCACCCGCCAGAGTGCGACCTCTCAATAAATCCTTATCTTGATAGGGGGTAGCATTGATCTCTGGATGCTGAATTTTGGACCTCATGGAAAAGTAAGCACTTTCAAGTTGACTGAAATTGCTCTTCAACCTCATTTCATTTGAATTGGAAATATGTGATAATTGAGTCCCCGAGGTATTCTTTGAATGGTTCCTCCTCTCAACCTCTCGAATATCAGCTTCTATGCACCTAATATCACATGCCAACTTTGAGGCATAATTTTGCTTATGCTCATTCAGGGAAACAAGAAAATGCAACAACAATTCTGATTCAGCATCATCTTGGTCAATGGAAGATGATAATTCTTTGGCAGACACGTTCTGCAACCCATTAATCACTTCACATTGCAGAATTTCTCTGTCAGGCACAAATAAAAGAATGCAAACCAAGTTGTTAACTCGGATACAGAAACGTATAAAAGAAGCTTATGAGAATGTAGCTATATGTCAAAGTATAACAAATGACCATCATTGAGGAAAAGAAATTGAATTCAGTGCAAGCCATTTTGCTGAAGAGAACATATGGGGGTGGCAAGAAATTGTCATTTAATCAGATTTACTGGGGGGAGGGTGGTATTCTCTTGTCTCCAGTAAGTAATTGATGTGGTGAAAAAGAATCAAAATAGTTTTCGAAGGCAAGATGTTAGTGACAAGCCATCAGCTCAGGCTTCAATAAGAACTTCATTTGTGCACGCAATCATCCTAGAACTGGAATTTTTTTAGTGTACAAAAGAAGAAGGAAGGAAGTTCAGACATGTGTGGAACATGTGTTAACAAAGACAAGGAGGTCATATTTAACTAATAAAATACAATGCAAGATTTGACCCTTTAAAGCTAATGGACCATACTGAAAAAGCTGGAAAAGAGCATGGACCAAACAAAAGTGAAGCCATAAAAACCAATAATTTCTTACAGCTTTATCTATCACAATCCTCTCTAATAATTTAACATTATCGTGAAGATGAAAATGATGATCCTATATGCAAGTATCAATTTAACCATAACTAGGATGTGATGCCTTAAAATTAAAAAGATCTACTACATATGATAGTTACTAACAAATAATATTATTATCAAGCTCAAAGTGATGATCATACAGCCTTAGTATCCAAAAAATTCCAAATTGCATAAATTTTGAAAAGAGTATTACCTAGTTGTTGGCCGTGATGAAGGTACAGGATGAAGTAGCCAAAGGCAGAATCCAGCTTCCTTTGGATTTTCTGACAAAAATTGCGGAGGAAGAATTCTGTGACACAAGTCTGACATCGTTGTAGCATGTCCTCTTTCAGAGTCAAAATGACAAAGCAACTGAAAGAATCACCAAAAATTAATAACAAAATAGAACGATTTTTGCTCAATTCCTTCAACCCAAAAAAAGGTAGAATATGACAAAGAACAATTAAGCATAGAACATAGCTAATAGAGCTCTAAAAGAAGGATGCTACCATTACTGAAACAAAAGAAGCAATTTCATCAAATTGCAAGTGCTACATATGTGAAAATGAAACTTTCTCAATTTTCTCTCTTATAAGCCATCAAATTTAAATAAAGTGATTTTGACAAGGAGCAAGATGGAGCACTGAAGAGTTGCACAGTACAGTTGGCTCACCAGTAAGAAAGATGTCATATTAACTATAAGGTGCTTCAGCTGAATAGTTTATTAAATAAGCACAAGACAATTTGTGAAAGGCAAGGCAGCTTTCATAAAGAGCACACAGGGAAATAGGATCAGGTTTAAACACCCTTTCACCAATCAAACTGTAAGGGTTATCCTACAGAGCATAAAATAATGCTTAAAAAAGAAGAATATTTTTAGCTAATATTAGTGTGAGAACAGGACCAGAATTTCATAGAAGGGGGGCTGTTACCATTGAGGTGAACAGATACCAATGGTTTCAAAAGAACAGTATTACCAAGTCTATAGTCAAACAGTAATTATCAAAAAGAATTCAAGGAAAAATAGCAATTTTTCCAAAATACACAATTAAAACCAACTGACGAGAAAAAGCAAAAGGAATGTCATTGCATCACTTAACCATGGGTTCCTAAGCTTTCATAAGTACAAATAAATACAGCCAATTTTATCCTTATGAACATACCACAGACGTTATGGGCTATTTAAAGAAACACATTTTGAAGATTTACAGCTGACATGGCTTTTTCAATTTGAGGGGGGGAGCACATTAATGCAGCTAACTTTAGCTAGTCTAAAAAAATGCTTAAATTCGATAAGGTAATTTCAAATTAAATGGCAGCTCCTCAATAAGAAAGAACTTTTCAGATTCTCAACATACACCAGACAGCATCCACACACCTCTATCATTTATTAAGAACCAAAGGCCAGAGTGTATCAATACAACATAATGCCTGACCGAGTAAAAACAGATCTCTCCTTGAGTAAAATAGATAAGATTTCATCTCTTGGCACAAAGTATTAAATTCAGTACAAACTTTCAAGAATCATGCTAATATTCTGCTTTAAAAACACAGTGATAAATGAGAGTAACATTCTGCACTTGAATTGAAGTAATAATTACTGCACCATTAAATATATGGCTATATTCATATAGAGGCAACAAGTTCCACAACTAATATTAGTACTGACCTATCATTATTTCCTAAAATCCAAGAAATTTCATGTAACAAGCAGAAATGGAATTCTATATTTGTACCTCAAATAGTAGAACACCTAGACAATAAATATTTGAGGATGTTGAGCAGATTCCTTCATTCAGCTCCTCAGGACTTGCATACCACTTCTCTTCCAACCTGGCATTCATACATGTCAACTGCTGTTGAGCTGTGTTAGACAGCTGATGGCTGCTTTTATCCTGAATTCCATATTCTGCATTGTGAGTATGTTCTAGTACAGAAAATTTATGAACAGAATCTTGCGTACTGGCTAAATTGATGTCACCATCATAAGCAGTTTCACATTTGAAGGCATATTTTGCAGTTAACTGGGGCCAATTTCTAACAAAGCCAGTATTATCACTCAATTTTTGCTTTTTTGCACATGCCCCAACAAGGGGCAACATGCCTTGCTCTGCTAGCCTTGTCCTAACTACATGATTCTCTGAGGCTGAGCAATATTTAACTTGATCCATTGCACTCTCAAGTACATCTCTTTGAACAACTGAACCAATATATTTAACCTGATTTGATTGCAACAACCTGAAGCAATAAGGCTTTAATTTGCACAAGACAACTCCTTTAGAGTGAGATTGATCCACTAGATAAACAATTTGTCTAAATATATGCAGGGCCTCATCTTTATTCACTTTATGCTTCTGGGCAATTAGCCAATGTCTTAGGCTAACTCCATCTTGATCAGCACCAGCAGACTTTGGCCCAGAAACACTAACAGAAGAAGGCAATGCAGTTTTCGCACCAAATGTCAGTGAAGAATTAGAAGCTGCCAAAGTGACACTAGCAGCCTTTCCATTATTATCATCTTTTGGCACAAATTTTGTGCCTTCATGAGGTGGGCCTCGAAAAATGATCCCCTTGCCTTTCAATGTATTTTTAACAAAAAACTCAGAGAACCCCGACCTTGATAAAATTTTTGTTCGAATACCAGTATGAGGGAACATGTTCTGTGAAACCCCTTTATGTTCAGCATCTGCTGATTGTCCTGTGACTTCATTGCCGGCACTACTTGAGATTTTGTGGTCAGAAAACCCAGGGAAACATGAGTAGTTCACATCCTCCCAGACACTTGACATTCCCTGACCATTGTCCCTGTTTAAAGCTTTACTATGTGAGCTCCCATTTCCTGATGCAATTCCAAGTTGATAAAGATGCTGCCACTGGCTCTGCCTAGTTTGCAGTCTTTCACAGTTGTTCGACGTGCTAACCATAGGTGAATTTGAACTATCATAATTTTGCACTGTTAATTCTTCAACTATGTTCCCAACATCATCCATATAACAAGGGCTAGCATGTGGAGGCTCTGATATATTGACAGAATTTGCATTTCTAATTACATCCTTGGCGTCCAATATATCCGCAATCACCTGGAAAGAATTCCCAGAATAATCGCCCTCACCAGGTATAACCATCTGATGAGAATCCAACAAATTAGAGCTCTCAGGTGGTTTCAGGGAATACTCATTCTCCTTGCTATGGAAGTGTGCCCCTTCCGGCACATCAAGTGGAGCCACTTCATCACCCACTCCTTCGTCCATAACTTCCAAATAGACTACTTCTTATATGCATCCATCAATCTAAATATATAAGGAACTTCTTTCAGTAAAAATTTCCAAGAATTATGAGTACAGTCGATAATCAAAATTTTACTTAAGAAAATAAAAGTAGTAATAACAAAAACATAATTTAAAAGGGGCAACGAAGATAAACAGAAAAGAATTGGTGCAGTATTACAGAATTCCACGGCTTCAAAAGCAGATCATTGAACAATAAAAAAATAAAAAAAATTTACTTCATTAAAGCGAAAACACATACAATAACCAAATATCAAAATAGAACATATTAACCAATTTATTCTAACTCCAACCCGGGAATGAAAATCAGCACAAGTTCAACAAGTGAACACCCAGAAACCATTATACAGTAAGAAGAAAAAAAAACAGTACAAATTTAGCGAAGGTATTATTTATTCCCGCTACAGCCCATTAAAAAATATACAAAAAACAACGAACACGACCTCAAAATTTGAACTTTCTCATTTCTTTCCACTGATTATATCTACTACCAAACAAGGAAACGAATTACAGAACAGCTAATGCAAAGATGAAGATAATACTGTAATCCAAATATAAAACGTACCATATCCAAAATTCGGCACCGCAATGGAAGATTTAACTGCTACTCCACCAAAGCAAAACCCAAGAACAGAAACTTCTGTAGTAGAAAAGCAACACAGAAATTTCAAAGAACAAGAAAACCCTAGAACGCTCTCAAACAGGAAAGTTAAAAAGGTATAAAGTTAGAACCTTTCCTAAACTGGAAAAATGAATATCTTAATCTCCCCTCTATTCTTGCACAGGAGCCACAGCTTCTGAGTTATTTAGATAAATTTATCAGCCCAAAAGATTATAATAATATAATATACTATTTATAATAATTTAATTGAAATGTATATGTGTCAATAGCTAGGGATGACAATAGTTATAGAATTCGTAGATACCTATACCTTTTTATTTCTATTTAAATTCTAATAAGTAATTCCATTAGACTTTTAGGATGTGTTTGGACTGTAATTTATAAGTCCTTTGCAGGTTTATGTGAGACACTTAGATATCCACTATACAATTATATATATATATATATTATTCTATTAAAATTTAATAAATATAATGATATAATTAATTATTTTTTATGTGTTTTTAAAAATTGATGAATTATAAATGTAAAGAGATTTCGAAATTGAAATATATTTTTTTATCATAATGAATAATATCTAATTTTCTTGTATTAATATTAATTTTGAATAATTTGATGAATTATTTTAATTTGAATGTGTTGAATTAAATTTTATGTTTTATTTTATCTATTTTATTTGATTTTATAGTAATTTATAATATATTGTTTTTATATTTTAAAATTTTTAATTAAATTGAATTTTATTTTAGTTAAATTTTTCAATAATAAATAGGTAATTAAACGGGTAATGGTGATCGAGTTTGAAACAAGTACAAATATTAATATTAAATTTTTAAATAGATTTGAGATAGATAGTACAATTTTCGCAAGTATAGCTCAATCTATTATACACCTGGTGTATTAGTACATAAAATATAATAAATGACTGAAATATTAAAATATTTATTTAGCAATTATAATTATAAATCAATAAACATTTCACATAAAAATACACTCATCCAATAACTTATACGTGGATATATCGGTATGCCAGCATATTACTGATGAAATCATGTATTTTTATACATATCCATTTTGTTTCAGCTGAAATAAAAAAAAAATATATAATTATAGCTGGATCTCCATCATACTCTTGAATTTTTGTTTTTCTTTTTTGTAGACAGTATTTTATGAATTTTTCTAATAAATTGCATTATGAATTGCTCGTGGATTTTCTTTTTTGCATGATTTAAATATTTTTGCCTTATTTTTTTTTTCCCCTCAAAAAAGCGAAATTCATGTTGTTTCATAGTTATTTTTAAAGTATCTCATCCAGTGGCTATCAAAATCAAATACTATATATAAGTAAAATTAACAAATGAATTCATGAAAATTTATTGGCCATGTAAAATCTATACATTTATTTACGTATTGATTTAATAATTTATTTGATACATTTTAGATTATTATATAAACAAAAAGTTATATACTATAATAATTTCAAATACTTATATATCTCAAAAAATAAATTCATTTTCATCGCATATTTATTAAAAAGATTTTAATTAATGTAGTTTGAATGATATATTGTGCTTAATATATTCATATATTTAAAAGAAATTTGAGTTGATAAGACAAATGTGCATTTTATTTTATTTTTCTTCCTTTTATCTTCTTTCTCTACCCTTCTCTCTTACTCTTCTATTATTCATCTCTTATTTCTTATTTCTTTCTTTTTTTTACGAAAAGAACAGTGTATTAATCAAAAGGAAGTTACCTCATTAATGAGGAGAGTTCGAATAAAATCAGGCCACACCCTTCAAGAATGAATTTGTAGGTGGCGAAAATTGCTCAGCTCAAATCTATCCTCTCTTCGACTATTGACCTCGTGCACAACAACTTTGGCATCCATCTCAATAATAATATTAGAGAGGTGATGAGAATGAATCAGCTAAGAGTTTCCTTAAGATAAAAAGCCTCTGCCACACTCATATGCCAACTCTCAGGATAGTATTCAAATCTGCATCAGATGCCAAAGCCAAGATGATCACGAGCAATCAAGCCATATCCAATTGATCCCATCACATTATTAATAGTCGCATCGATATTTACCTCGATTAACCCATTGCCAATGAAGGGAGACAACATTCTTATTTCTCTGCCTCTCGCCAATGTTCCTTGCATTGCAACTTTGGAATTGCTCTAATAATTATTTATTATACATCGAGAAAAATGCAGCAGTAATATTGAGAAAAATGTTTTAAAAAATATTTAGAATTAATTTTATATCTTCTTGTTGTTAAGCAAAATAATAAACTCCTATTAAAAAACCATGAAACTCGTCCAATTAGTTCTGTTTTATTCCCTAAAGTGAATGAGACAATACATAATAATATTGGGCATGGACAAAGAAGAAGACGGAAAAATAATTATGGTCGAGAATGTAGTCGAGGTTATGGCCAAAATCATAATAAAAGTAATCGTGGTGGTAGAAATAATAATGTATTTTTCTATCAGAAATGGAAGAATCGTGAAGAGAATAGTGGATCAAAGCAAAATTCATAAAATTAATGCTATCGATGTGGCATGAAAGGACATTAGTCCCGTACCTCTTGTACACCCAAGCATCTTACTAACCTTTATCAAGAGTCTTTGAAGAAAAAAAGCAAAAATGTAGAAGCAAATTTGGTAGAAAAAGATGATGATTTTAGTGATTACTTTGATGATCTTACACGTTTAGATGTATCAGATTTCTTTGAGAATCCTAAAGGAAAAATTGATCATTTGATCAGTGATGGCAATATAAATGCCTAAAAAAAGTTATGTGTTTCTTTTGGCTCATTAGTTTGGTTTATATTTTTCTTTTATTTAAACACTAGTTTAAAATGTTTGTAATTTGTGTATTTTTGGAGTGATTGAATTATTACTTTGTTGTTTAAAAATATTTATTTATTATTTTATGAAGATATTATGGATTCTACTCAATCATTAGTAGAATTAAGAGCAAATGATGTAAATTTACGTCTTGTAAATAGTGCAACCATGCACACTATATTAAAAGACAAAAAATATTTTTCTCACCTAACAAAGGGAGAAATTTATGTTAATACAATATCTGGTAGTAAAATAATAATTGAAGACTCTGGAAAATCAAATATATTACTACCTAGATGTATATATTTCTTTATTAAAAATGCATTATTCTCCCCAAAATCTTGCAGAAATTTAATAAGTTTTAAAGATATTCGCTGAAATGGATATCATATTGAGACTACAAATGTGAAAATATTGAATATCTCTATATTACAACTCTCATAATATATGTTTATTATCAATTGGAAATTTAGCATTTGCTAGATTATTTGCTCAATTAATTATATTAAGAGCACAATTTCTAGAATATATTATTATGACAATTCGTCTTAATGCTGGTGAATTTACATCTAGGGCATTTAATGATTATTGTATGTCAATTGGAATAACAGTTCAACATTTTGTAGCTCATGTTCATACTCAAAATAGTCTAGTAGAATCGTTTATTAAACATCTCAAATTAATAGCTAAAATATTGCTTATGAAAACAAATCTCTTAATTATTGATTGGGGACATACAATTTTACATGCAACAACTCTTATATGCATCAAGCTAACTAATTATCATTAATTTTCACTATTACTGTTGGTCTTTGTCCAAGACTCAAATATTTTCCATTTGAGAATTTTTTGGATGTGCTATTTGTTAGAGATGTGCCCAAAAGGCAATTGCCTTAAGCACTTAGTGTACACATTCATAAATGCATTCTTTCATTATATTAGTATTCATTTGCTTATGAATTAATATAGATCTTAAACTGATTAATTAAAGTCCATGATATGAAACATAGCATGAAGGAAATCATGATGGGATCATGATAATGAGATTCCTATCATGTGTAATTATGTTAGTATCTAAATTATCCCTAGTCATAGGATCAAAAAGATGGGACATTATTGATCGGGATAGATTAGCACATGTTATACTCCTT
>CATIWF010169613.1:0-13241 GCA_949630135.1 Balakata baccata
ACTATTTACACAATTATCCCATTAACCCGCATGTTAATTTGGTGATATTAAATAGATATATTAATTTCTTGCTTTGTTTGAGCAATCATCATTCAATAATTGTGGATTTGTAGGTTGGTGCCTAAAAAATATCCCAACAAACAACAAATGGCGGAAAGCCAACTACCTTGATTGCTGCATGTCGATATCATAGAGGCCGCCGTCCATAACAGTAGGACCAGACCACCTCATTAAACCTTTCACGCTACGCCTAGTGGACCAGTCAGTCAGATTACCCGTCACAGCTCAGCCTGTGCATTATTATATATAATGCAAATTTCATTCTTGAATTGCATACACCAAATCTTGCATTTTGCTTACAATCCATCTTTCTTCTTCAGCATTTCTTGACACAATAATTTTACACATTTCTTCCATTTTTTTATCCTTCATTAGTAATGGCTCAAGTTAGCACCTTCAAGACCGTTATGGTTGCTTGCATCGGCGCGTTCTTCCTCGCAGCTACTACTGCGTCTACGCAGTTGGCGCCGGCCCCAGCTCCCTCACTGGAAACTGGAGCAGGCTTCTCTATACCTGTGTCCGAAACCATTCTTGCATCTTCGCTTTTTCTTTCTTTCGTTGCTATCTTGAGGCATTAACAGACTCATCTCTCTATATATAATACAACAAGATCAGCTACTGTTTTTCTTTTCTTTTCTGGTCATGTTTTCTTGGTTTTGTGAGTGGGTTGGTGATTGTACTGTCTTCATTCTTTGATGATGGCTATTGAAATAGAGGGCTCAATGAAACAATAAATTATCATTTCTTCTGGTTTTTCCATTAGGTTGGTTTGTGTTTTCTCTCATTTTATGCACTCTAAAAATAGTGAAAGAAATTGAAAGACAGAAGCAACCAGAATAAGATTGATATTTTATATAAACAAATATAAATATGCAAAATGACAATGTAGGGTGTGGCTAAATCAATTTGTGAGTTGAGTATGAACTTAGTAAGGCTGGAGAGGAAGAAACATCAAGGCCAGTTTAAGATTGCATACTGAAACAAATCCCACATCGATGACACGAAGCAGTGAGGCTAAGAGTTTGTGCTCCAAATAATAGGCTTAATCCAACGGAACCCCATACTTACCTGGGCGGGGTCGATGGGTGATCAAAAAGCCCCATGGCCTAGGTCAGTGATTTTCATTGCACTTGGAAGGGGTGCTGGCCTAAGGTCTCCTCAAGCTGGGAGAGCCTGCGTCATAATTTGTGGCAGTGGGGCCTGCGTTCGCGCGGCCCCTTTCATTTCTAGTTATAATATTTATTTAAATGTAGATTTCAGTTTGGCTAGGAACATATCTTCGAGTAGACAAACCCAAAGAACTATTATTTCATAATATGTATAATAGTAAAAGAACCAATACAATAATGCAATTAATTAACACGTAAATATATATTATCCAACACCTCAAACAAAACAAAACGACCCAAAGCTTCAAAATCTAGCACTGCTTGAAAAATGCAACGAAAGAGATCATCAAAGAGAATGCAATAACAGCAGCTGAAACCGGCATAGCGAATCCAGCTCCGTTGTCCATGGAAGATGCTGGAGACGGCGCAGTTTGGGCAGAAATAGCAGCACAAGAAACAGCAACAATGAACAAAATCCCAAAAACGTGCTTCATAATTATGATCATTATTAATTTACAAGAACAAAATATATAGGACAAGGACTAAACTCAAAATTTTTAATCTTAATTACTAGCTAGTGCGATGGATTAGATGAATCAATTTGTTAGCCAATTCTTATATAGGCAGAAACGTAACAGCCTTACTAGCTTGGTATGAATTGGAACAGCTCAGTCCTTGGATTTGGTGTCCGGTGGTTATGTAAGTTGGCCCACAGATTGGACGGCGCCGTATAGAGAATGGTCAAGTGACAAAACTTTTTAGTTGGCATCTCACTGTTGAGTCGGCTCGGTTGTGTGGTTTTTGTATATGAGAATATGGGATGCCTAACCAAACTCCATGTGGTTATGACCTCCGCTGTGTGGGGGCCGACCACATGGCTCTTTCCTTTCATTATTATTATTATTTTTGTTGCTTTGTGGAAGGTCTTGAACTCTAAGACCTTTTGGGAGAAGCTTAGTCTCTTATGCCACTGGGTAATTTTTCTCATTCAGGGACTTGGTCATAATTATTATTATAATAAATGGTTGAAATTAAAAGTTGATGATGCAATAGTTCTAAAATATCAAGTGTAATTTACACCGGATGCACACAGAAGCCCTCTTATTATTATTATTAAGCCTCATATGACCAAGTTTTAACTCCCGATTACCAACCTAGAAGTTAAGAACTATAGGAGTTTGTGAGTTGATTAAAAAAAACAATTATTATTAAGAATATTATAGTATTGTACAACGTATATAAACAATGAACAACAAAGAATGAATTACAACTCATCCCAAAATTTTATTACATAAGTACAAACTAATAATTTCAAATTTAATGATAAATATATAAAAAATTTAATGTTTCAATAGGCCCAGAAGAGAAACCACAAGAGAAAATCCAACAACAGCACCAGAAACTGGTAAAGAAAACCCAGCTCCGGTGTCTATTCCAGGAGCAGGTGAAGACGCTTCCTGAGCAAAAACCACCGCAAAAGCCGCCATCAAAACAATTATAACTTGAAATGCCTTGGAGATGCTAACTTGGGCCATGGCTTAAATTCACTGAGGAAAAAGGATAGATTTTGCTCTGTTTTCTATGATTACTTGCAGAAACAAGGGATGAGAAAGTGCTCTGTTTTGAAGGATTTTAGCAGGGAGAAAAGACAGTGGTATTACTATCTATTTATCGAGGCTATGCAGGCAAGGTAAGGGATGTTGGTGAATGAAATTTTCAAAAACAAGGACTGAAGTGGAAATTCACTGACAGGCTGGCAGTAACGTTCGTCTCGACTCTCAACGGTAACCACCAAAGCTTTTGTGCTTTTTTGCTTAGCGTTTAATTAGCCGTTTACAGGCTGTGACACGTGCGTTTAAATGAAGTGGTTGAACAGTCGGTGGACGGCGCCGTATTTTGTCTTTGACACGTTTCAGCGGTTTTCTTTTGGGTCAAGTCAACCAATACATGTGGTTGTCGACCGGGTTTGAATAGGCTTCAACTTTAGGCCCAATTTACCCAATGGGCCAAGCATAGTCAGACCCATAGAATAGACAAATTAATACTCCATAGTACAGAAAAATTTACTTTTATATCGAACCAAATTTAAAAAAAAAAAATTAATATGATTGAAATTATATATTTCTTTTTTTTTTGAAAATAGAAATAATTTTATTGATTTAAACTAGAAATATATCGATATAAAAATACAACTATAAATTTGCTAAAAACTATAAATAATGAAATAATTAAAAAATTCACAACACCCAAATTAGTAGCATAAATTTACAAATTTGATAATGCTATAGTGATTAGAATACGTATGACTTTAGTTCTGTAACATATTGACGATCATAATTTGATTTGTTATATTTATCGGATCGAATATATTTTATTCATCTAAATCGCCCATATAAAAATAAAATGTTACAACAAGACTATATAAAACAAAATATCGTAACAGAAAGACAAAAATTAAATATTGCAATAAGATGACGGTATTACAAAAAAACAAATAAAAAAACTAGATCTACGTGAAATAATAACTTATTTTAGAAAATAAAATAAAAGAAACAGATGTAGATAAGTAATTTGCCAAAAATCATGGCACATTACTTAAAAGATGAAAGGCTAAAAAAAAAAGAAAAAAAATGAGAAAAATACTCGATAAAATAATAATAAATATTTGTAATTTCCAGGAAAAAAGACTTTATTGATAAGGGTGAGTGACACCATACACATTACAATAAAATTTCTCCTAACCATTAAAAGGATTTTAAACAACAAATATGATACCATTTTCTTCAACATTACAGCTCTCTCTCTCTCTCTCTCTCATTTTCCCCAAAGAAGAAATTCAGGAAACAAAAATAATATACGGTTTAAACAAAAATTCCTGAAATTTTTAGCGCAACAAAAATGCAAATAGAAGAACATACAATAGGCATAGAAACTGGCAAGGCGAATCCGGCTCCGGTATCCATTGCCGGGGTGGGAGGAATCTCCTGCGCTGTAACGCCATATGTAGACAACATGACCATTAAGATTACAATGTGAGCAAATATTGAAGCTCCAAATTCTGCCATTTTTAATCTCTTGGAGAGAAATAAATATGTATATTAATTGGGTTTTGGCAGGAGTATGGAAATGTGAATTCAATTTATAGGGAGTGGGAGTGAGGGGTTTGTATTAATTAATTTTGTGTTGAAGTATGTTAAGTTAGTATCTTAGTTTAGCCTTTGCCATTAAGGGTTCTAGGATTTCACATGTAGCCGATTGTCCTTGATTTTTCTGACACGTGTATATAACTGTTGACGTGGCAATAAGTAATTGGATATTGTGTTTTTATTTTTTTCATCTTATACAGGTGGGAATTCGCTTTCACCAGCTGAATTTTCAATTCTGAGTTATAAGTCTTTAAGAATACAAACTATTTGTGTAAATGGTAAATAATAATAATAATAATAATAATAATAATAAATTACAAATTAATTCAAATTCCTTCTTCAGTATAATACAATTAATAATACATGGCCAAGCATCAAATCTAAGTTGAAATGTCTCCGTTATTGAATTTATTACCATTGTTATTATCTGTTTTTTTCATAACCAACAAGTTTCTACAAGTCAATAGGCTCTAATTATTTCAGTAATTCATTATAGAATAGACCTCTCCTAATACAAATTTTCTCTATACACAAAATTCAAATTTATATCCCTACTTAATAGGAAAATGCGTCAAACTACTTCAATTAACATGCATTTGATTACTATTACTATTATTATTAGCATTGAATTTGATTTCAAAAAATAGGTGGTGGAACGTCAAAAGCTGAGGTGGGAGGTCTTTTTAATCATGATAATAATGAGAAAGAAGGTATAGACTGCTTGCTGTAGTAAAATAGAGAATATCAGAAAATGGTATAAACTATAACTAGTCCTTAATTTGTTTTTTACATTTTTGGAATTTGATCTTGAGGTAGGAGTATGATCTAATTTAATAATTTTTTTTGGAAATTTTATTAATACCGGATAAAATTCTAAATGAAAGTTTTAAAATAATTATATACTCATTACTTGAATTCGAAACCTCTAGTTAAATTGAAAGAGTACCGTATCAACTCATCCACAAACTCTTGAATTAAATATACATATCTTGCTATATACATCCATTTAAGATATTAAGCATGCATTCCTTTCCTTCAATATAGATTTTCTTTTCGTTTGCTCAAGTGCTTTTCTTTTCTTGTCTTTTTTCTTTATTATTATTATTATTAAATGTTAATTTCAAAAGCTGACTAAAAATGCAAATGAAAGATCATCTTTGTCTAAAAGTCTAAAGAGAAATGATTAAATTAAGGTAATTCACCCACCATTGTTTCCACTGAATTTAACATTCAATGCTCTACAGCCAAAATTTTTTCACCACAAATAACACCAACACCATCAATCCACCTCTTTTTAATCCTAAAAATAACTCATGAATGTTTCTTATAAATTCCTACTAACTAGCATCATGTCCTTGCAATTGAAAAAAACACTGAAAAAAAAAAGGAAATTAGAAACTTTCAAAAAACTAAAATAAAATAAAGTATAAGAACCCTTTCTTTATCTGCAAGGCAGGTCTAAGCAGCAATTTTCATTTCACCATGGATATGAAGAAGATTTCCTTTTGCTGTTCTTGTTGTTGCCGCCTCCATGAGCGAAGCCTTGGCCACCAGTACCGCTGAGACTCCTGATGCAACCGCCCCATCTCCAGGGGTTAATGGAGCTGCCATGACTACTCCTGTTGTAGGCTCATTGATTGGGGCTACACTAGTGTCCTTTGCATATTATTTGTAGTAAGGGATTGAGGAGGATATGATAGACAATACTATCAAATAGAAAAAGTTTTCCTGAAGAAGGGGAGATAAATCAGATTATGATTTATCATCTGTTAATTTGATTTATTGGGTTTTTTTTTCTTGGATTAATTTGAATTATAAATTTTAATAAAGTAATAACATAAAGGAAAAGCACTCCTGTTATCCATTATTTGTTTCTTTTGAGTTAATCTTGAAATGGGTATCCTATGTTATAGTGGACAAATCTGTAATCCATGTGTGGTGGAAGAATCTACACAATCTACAGTGGAAGAATCTTTGCGAACTATCTATAGTTCTAATTTGATACGTATTTTAACTCAAATTGGTCAACTCACTGTCATATGTTCTGCAGCAAACGATAAACTCCAAACTAGCAGAATACAATAAGATTAAAGAAACCTTAATGTTGTATCTCTTCAAAAACACCAAATACAAGATAAGAACATGGTGAAGAAAAGGCAATCGGGAGTTTACTTGGGCTCATAGCTCAGGGTGAGAGAAAGCTTGGAATAATCTGTAAATTATGTTTATAAGTTATAATCTTCAAATCTTCAATAAAACAACACTCTGGAAGACACATTTTTATTTCAATAAAATTTACTAGATACATTAGCAGAGTAAAAATAAATTAAGTGGCAATCACCTCAAGTTTAAGTCCCTCCATTAAATTTATGTTGAGACATGAGACTTTTTGTCAACCAAATTGCTGTTTCTCTAGAAGAGACCACTTCTTCACCAAATGGCTTTAGCACACCAGCAAGCTCATCAATTTTATCCTGCTTAAGTAATCGAGCACACAGTTCAAGCAAAGACTCTAGAGCATCAGCTCTTTGCTGACCAGGATTCTCCCACTCACTCTTGGTCTCATCAGCATGCATTGCAACAAGTTTATTAAGCAATGAAATGTGACTTGCTGCTTCATTTACTCCAAAGGCATCATCTTTCTCTGCTTGCATGGAGGAATTATTCTCATCTAGCTTTGCTGCAATTTCTTCTTTACATTGAAGTATATCATTACTTTCGGATGATAAGCAGTCCATACGAGTGCTTTCTGTATAGACATCAGGGCTTTCTGGTTTCTGTAAACAGCATTCCGACTCAACATAAGGTTCATTCATGGCCAATGGTGATTTTTTATCACTGCGGGAAGCATCCACATTGCTGCAATTCAGGCCAGACATTACCAATTTCCTCGTATCCCTTGCTTTAGCATCCTCTTCCTCTATTTGAGCTTCTTTTACAACTTTCTGGTTGCACAAGTTTGGCTGCTCCTTCTTGGTAGCAATTTTGACATCAACCTCTTGCAATTGTTGAAGATGCTCAGAGGTTAGCTCCGTTTCACACCGAGAATTAGGTATACCCTCTGAGGCAAACTCAATTTCAGTGCCATCCTTTTGCAGGAGACAAGCTAGAAGACTGCTAGAATCAGCTAGCTTGTCTCCATTGCAAACACTACTTTCCGAATCAGTGGAACTATCTTTTGGACCAGTCATAGAATCAGATACTTCTACAGTATAGCTAGTAGGATCAACCCTTCTGGTCTCAAGGTTGTCTTCTGCACTAAATGTTGATGTTGGTATCTCAATGTGAGGTAGATTGCTCTGTTCTGCAATGCTGTTTCTCTCAAATGGTCGATCTTTTTCTGGCTGATTTAGAGGTCCAATCTCCCTGCCCCTCTTATCTTTGCCACCACTAGAGTTCCCAGACAATGATTTTCTCCTTGTTTTCTCCTTGGCATTGTTGATGGGCTTTACTGGAAGAAACTCAGAAGATGCATTGTAGCAAGAAATAAGATATGGTTGCAAATGGTGATGCCTTAGTAGTTCCGCAGCCTAAAGATCAAGGCATGCAGGTGTGAGAACAGCTTATGATGTCAAAACTAATAGATAAAAACTGTGGATCAGTAAAACTCACAGTTGGTCTGTGTTCTGGGCTCTTCCTTAGCATGCTCTTAATAATTTGTTTCCTATGGATATAATTAGGTCATTTAAGTGAATCAGATACGATGGATCACCACACATTACGTGACTATGACATACATTGGTAGACAAATCATATGCATCACAAATAGGGAAAAAAGAGTAACTTACAATGAAGAGGAATAGATAATTGGGAGATGAGAAATGGAGGATCTGTTTATCTTGTTGATTAGTCCAGCCATATCCTGTCCAAGTTGCTTATTTTAGTTATGAGGCTTGAATTACATAATGAAGTATGATATAGGTTCCTGAATTTCGTAACAAACAAAAGGTTTTTCATCAGTTTACTAAATGATACTAAGTCAGGCTTGTACTCACAGGAGCTCTGAATGCCGGTTGCTGTGCAGCAATTTCAAACATACAGCAGCCTGAAAAAGCAGATGGATGTTATTACTCCTGAGGAAGAGGGAAATTTTACAGCTAAGCTTTCAAATTTCTTACCAAGAGACCATATGTCTGATTTGTAACCATAAGGAATATCTGCCAGGAGTTCAGGACACATGTAATTAGGAGTGCCAACCACCTGTTAACATAAGGCACAGAGAAACAGAAAGATGCAAGAAAACTAAATTTAGAAGAATTGCTTGATAGGGAGGGAAGAATACACAGTTCAAAATGAGCTCTTAAATGTTACAAATCCAACACAGTATCATGAAGTAGTTTTTGTTGTAGACATGAATCATGGGAAAGATTTAAGCAGTAAATTCATAAAAAAAATGGAGGGTCAAGGCAGATAAAAATCAAGAGTAAAGACTTAAATCGACAAAGTTAAACCAAATAAGGTGTAGCATGGAGAAAATAGTACCGAAGATGCAAGGTCTTCAGTGTTGAGCAGCTTTGCAAGTCCAAAGTCACCTGTTCAGTCCATACAAAACATACAATTCTTAGAAGACATAAAGACAATGAAGCCAAACCTGATGAAAATCCTTCTAGTTAGCAGTTCTTTTGTCTTCATACCGAGGCGGACGTCATTGTCCTTTGTAAGGAATATGTTGGAGCACTGGAATTCAACAAGATTTTATCAGAAACAAAACCATTCACAAACTTCCCTTAATTACACAGATAATCATATACATGTACCTTAAGATCTCTGTGAAGGACGCGGTTAGAGTGCAGGTAGTTTACAGCTAGCAATAACTGAGTCAGCCATTTGCAGAGTTTCTGAGGAGCAAAACATGGTAACCATGTTGGTAATGAAGGAACATATAAAGAAAATCAACTGTACGAAAAATCTAACAGGTCACCTCCTCTGGGATAAATATGCCTCTAGCCTTCTTTATAATATCAGCCCTGACCGAAGGAAAACAAGTAAAAAATAATAATAATTCAATCTCCCATTAGAAGTGTTATGAGATGCTATTTTAGCTTTTCACTTTTTGTTGACAATACTTTTACTAAAACACTTCAATATGTCCTTTTCCATAGATGAAAAATTGAAAACTTCATTTGCATTAAACATCTGATGAGACAAACATACAACACTTTCCAATTGTTTTGACCATACTAAGGTTAATAAAGTCAGAAGCAAATCTGGTTTGGCTCAATTGGTATGCCTAGATGTAATTGCAAGTTGGTTTGTGGGTTTCAAAACCTAAACACTTCAATTCTATCTTTGGAATAAAAATCAGAAATGTTCTCCACTGCAGAACAGTTTTCCTGATTGAAAAATGACGTATTCCATTTGATTTTTCAAATTTGCAGAGCTCAGAAATTCAGATAAAAAATGGCTAAATTGATCTAGGACTGCACAATCACAGTTACTTACATGTCTCCACCTTTGCAGTAGGCCGTTACTATGCATACACAATTTCCCTGCAGAGGAAAGAGATACATAAAAGGTTTTTCATAAACACCGCAGAAGGGTTTATTTCGAGCCAATGGGAATCTTAAATCCACAAGATTACTACTTTATCTGAATATATAGAATTCTTTAAGCCATTAATTATTACTATACTGTGCATCTAAACATAAAGAAATTATGTGATTACCTTGTCCACCCAAGAATCTTTGTACTCCACGATATATGGGTGATTCAATTTTGCAATTAACTCCATCTACAGCACATATTAATCATGTTTCTTCAAAGCAATGCACGATCACATTTTCAACCAAATGAATCTTTTAATTGAAACATTAAGACAAATCATTGCTTCGCAAAAGGGAAGAACACCATCATCAGTTGTTTTTTTTTGCTCTAAGTGGACATGTCTAATAGTTGATTTCAAGAATACACAATGGCAAAGATAGAAACTGAAAACAGGTCATTGGTAATTGATAGAACTAGAAATCAAAACAGAACACCCACAATTTAGTGATCAACTGAAGCCTAAAAGAGACAATTGTGCACATTACCATTAGTAATTTATTATCGAACTATGCAGCATTTTCCATGAATAATACATGATCAGCATTTCCACCACAGTTACTAGACCAAAGAAAAAGCAGTGATGTATTAAATTTGTACACATTATACATCAAGAAAATATTAGCAGTGCAATAGTTAATTGATATTTAGCAGTTAATTGATATTTAGCATGTGTTTCATGGTTCGAGAAGACTTTAATATTTAGGAAGATAAGACTGCATATAATAAAATGAATTTCATGATAATAAATCATATAATCAATATCATGGTAGTATCTAAATCAGTTGCATCATTTATCCCATATAAATAAAATTATCAATTGTATAACTCAGAATGATTTCTTTTAAGACTCTATGAGGATTGATGTGTGCATATGACCTCCTGGTGAGCTGTTCGTTTGAACTTCTCAGTCTGCTTGGCCAGGTGAATCTTCTTCAAAACATACCTAACAGAAGGAAAAATAAAATAAAAGAAAAAACCAAAATTCAATCAGTTGGGAAGCTGAAGACAATGACAGCTAACAGACAAAACTGCTTGCCGACACGGCCACCACCGACCAATCTAAACCCCTAAAGTAAAAATTTCGAAGCAATTACAAGATATTTGGCATTCAAATCAACAAATATAGTTGACCACCACGAATATTCACTCATCCATTGTTAAAAGATTTTTATCTCAATGTACCGAAAAAAAAAAGATTTTTATTTCAAATCAGTCTAACCCCAATAGTAAATAGCGAAATCAGTTAATCTCCTCCAATCAGTCAATGCCCAGAAATTGGCAATTTAATGGACGTATGCAAGATGATCCAAGAAGATAAAGAACAAGAAGAACTAAAGCCCGGAAGAAAGATTAGTTACTCACTTCTTATTCTCAGTTTTATGAAGAACAAGAAAAGCAGAACCAAAAGCTCCTCTTCCAATCTGCTCTATAACTTCATAATCTTCCATCTTGGACTTCACTTCGCCATAATCCGTCTCCATTTAAGCAATAATAGAAAATCAGAGGTTCAAATCAAACTTGATAACGACCCAAATCACAAATCTTTACCCAAAAAAAAAAAAACTATCTGGGTTTGAGGTTTTGTGGCTGAGAAGTTGTGTATTCAAGACATTTATCTCCAGAAAGAAGGGAATGATGCAGACTACGAAGACAAAAGGATAATATTAACAGCTAGTACATCAATAATTAGCTTCTGGATAAGTGATTAAAATCGAAAATTGATGAGTGGAACTATTGAAGTAACCCAGAGCTATAAAGAAGCCAGGCCTTATAGGGAGAGAGACAGAGTTGAGTAAAGCTACATTCCATAATTATGATGGGAAGAGGGAAAGGGAGGTGAAAGGACAAAGTCAAGTAAAGTGACTCCCCACCAATATGATGGGAAGTAATGAAGTAGTACTTGATTACTTGCCAAAATGAGAGAAGATAGAGAGAGAATGGCAAAGGAACAGACTTTAAGAATGCGAAGCGCAAATATAAATACTTCGTAATGAGTAGTTGATAATATCACCAAATAGAAAATGAAAGAGAGAGAAAGAGTGAAAAAGGTAGAGACTTTACTTGCATTTACAGATTCAGAGAGCACAATTCATCTCCAGGGGAATGTTTCCTAGCATGCTGTTGTTAGGTCACAGTCCTTGCAACTTAATAAAAAATAAACATAATCTAATAAAAAATTGGGGACTTGTGAAATTAATAGTATAGTTTGTTTGTGCTGTTTTATCAATCAAGTTGGGTATTTGGCTTTAAACACATCATGGATGTCTTTAACTTTTGTTTAAGAGACCTAAAGTATTTTACCATTTCATATTTTCGCATCTTTGGGTAAAATTATGGGTTTATGATGCTTTTTTGGGGCCAGAATGAAAACCAATTAGTAAATTAGACTAATGAGAATAGTTTAGTGGTTGATCCGGAATTCTAAATTACGGGTGCAATAGAATTGCAAAAATAGACTTTTATATTATGATAATATTGGAGTTGTTGATAATGCTAGATATCTAACATTATTTTTATATATAGATTTTTTATGTAAATATAATTTTATGTTTGTAACATTTTTACACTTATAAATAGGTGTTATAATTAACAAAAATTGACTTCTTTATTCTTCTACTTTCTTTTATTTTCTATCATTTTTTATTTTATAACACGTTATTAACACAACACTCTCACCAATTCAGAAATATAAAATTGTCATAGAGAGATTTTTGCCAATTTTTTACCAATATTGACAAAGTTCTTGTTCTACCTTCCAACACTAAAGAACAATAAAAGGATACGACAAAAGACGCTGCTTTAAGCTCTTCAATTTGTATGGTGCAGTACCACCGAGAGAAATATTTGAGCAACAAATTGTTGGTATGGTCTTTATTGATGAATCAAACTTATTGCATATTCTTTTGATGCTGGTGAGATTTTCGTTTTTATGAAAACTTCGGTAAGGAAAAATTTAATCTTCACAAGATAATATTATTGGGTTTTTTTTTCTTTTTTTTTTCCTTCTAAGATTTTTCTTTCTCTATTAGTTTACTGAATTTTTCTATCTCTATTATTAGTTTTCTATTTCTCTATTTTTTCTTGAATTTTTTTTATTGATCAATTGTTTTATTTAACTTAACCATATATTAATTCCTAAAGAACTAATATTAATTATATAGTTCCTGAAAAACTTTTATTATAAATTTCAGTTTCAGATATATAGTTCGTGAAGAATTTTTTTTATAAATTTTAGTTCTTAAAAAACCATTATTATCAAATACATGAATTAACAAACTTTTAACTTTTCTTCCTTATATTAAATTATTTGAATATTAAAATCTTTTATCTATGTGGATATATTGTATTATAGTTCTCATTTTTATTGTGACTTGAATATTTT
>CATIWF010169650.1:0-22132 GCA_949630135.1 Balakata baccata
ATATATATATATATATATATATATATATATATATATATATATATATATATATATATATATATATAATCTTGTTTTTCTATTTGGCCGAGATCATTAAGACTTGGCTATTTTATTGATTTTTTATTTTTCTTCCTTTATTTAATTTTCCCTCTTACATATTATTTCTTTTACAATCCACATAAGTTACTTTCTCTGTGATGGTGTGGTGTTGGTTGCAAAAGATATTCAAGTTTAATAATAATATTAATAATAAATGAAAATTAAACAAAAGAGACCACTTGAAATTGATATGGACTTCGAGGAAACTTGATGGAGTTGCAAATGATTGGGACCAAAATTCATTTTAACCGTAATTGTGGAGGACTGAATTGGTAGGTTTTGAGACATGTGGAATCAAAAATAGAATTACGAAAGTTAAAGGATTATAAAGAGATTAGCTGGAATTTTAATTCTAAGAAAAATGAGAATTTGGGTCTGGCTGTGACCTTGACAGGGACTATTGGTGGAAAATTGTGGGAGTTACAAATGGTAAAATATGGTGTTGGAATTGTTGGAGCAAATTTTTAGGGGGGGATATATATATTTCCCTATAAATAATAATAATGCCAGAGATGCAAAATAAATTTGTTTTAATTAGTGCTATTCGAATATTGTTATGTATTTAAATATTTTTTGGTAGGCGAACCATCAATTCAAGTGTTAAAGCTGGATAAGAGCAAAGGACCGGCAGACGCGAACAATGTTTAGTTCAGGTTTGTGCAAACTTTACGGCAATAGTTATAACTTTATTTAATGGATTTTATAATACTAATATAGATTGTTTAAAAATATTAATTATATATGGTATTATGAAATGATTTATTTAGATATCTGGCAAATATTTATAATATGTATCGTGTGATTTGATATATGATAAATTGTTTGACAGACAAATACAATAAACGAAATATTTTGAAATAAAAATATTGAATTATGTGAATCATATAGCAGAAGCCTAAGGATTAACCTATACTGGAATTGGATACACTTATTAGCATGTCAATAGAGTTATATGGCTACACTAGGAGATTGATCTTTGGTCATGTGAATTGACTTTTACCGTGTGATTTTACTTTGGTCGAAATATCGGTTATGTGATGGCTATAGCTGAGGTAGGTGGTTTCGGTCCGGATAGACGAATTATAGCCCAAGCGCTTTATTATTATAGTTACCCCTCGTGTTTTCTAGAATCTAATCTATGTAGTTTAATTTATGGGTATTATGATAACGACAAATAAAATTTATGTGTTTCAATTGTGTGCTACTATTATTTTTCAATTGCATATGACTTAATATTTTGATAATTGCTAGTACTAAATAATTTGTTTAATATATTATTATATTGTTAATTTATAAAAATATTATGTGGAACTTTTAAAAATTTAAAGTTTATATGACTGTTACCATAAAGTTTACACCACTAAGTGAATTTATTCAGCGTATGAGTTATTTTTCTCTCGTGTAGGTACTAGTACAAGGGCCGTTAGCGATGGATGGATAGTGAGAGCCACCATAACAGTGGGCCCAACAAATGCAGAGAAGCAACAGCGGTAGCCACCCAAACAGGGTCAGTCTTTCTTTTTTGTTATCTTTTTGGTTGTAAATAATAGTTAGGAATGCATTTGTGCGAATTATTGTAAATATATATGTTATGGAATTAAAATTTTGGAAGTAAAATAAAATACTTTATTTATATATATATATATATATAATGTACTTTATAATAAATGAAATTATAAATATTAATACATAGGATAACATTATAAAAGTCAAAAGTGATATTATCTTACTAAACTGATATTCAGGAGGATAAGGTGGTGTTACAAGATTGATACAAGATATCTATAGAAATTTGAGTGTTAAGAGTTGTCTCCCCAATCGCAATTCAGAATTTTACTAATATAATCCTTAGATTACAAATGGAGTTTTGCAAGCTCACTCTTAACTAGGTATTTTCCCACAAAGCTAACATTTAATTCAAATTTCTCTTATATTTTTATAGACAAAACAACAATCAAATCTTTGTATTTTGGCCCACACAAAACCCTTATATAAGTTACCCAAATGTTTAAGGTTAATAGTTGAACTATACACAAATAGCTCAAAGTAATGAAAGATTGAGAAATTAATTTGCAATAGCTTAGCATTAAGAGTTGGTAAGGTGTCATCAATAGTCTTTTAGTAGGGTATTTATACTCTTCATCTACCAATTAACTATTACAAATAGTGTCATAATTCTTAATGTTCTCTTATACAAATATTACATGTTGTCTGCAAAGAAGCTTTCGCGATTGGGAATGCATGGTTCATGGTTGTGAACTTCAATTGCTCACCGGATAAGGACACATGTCTTGCTCTAATTGTTTCCCACCTCCAATGAATATATTAAGTTAAACCTCCCATTCATGTAACATCACCTCACGTACCGTATAATGGTAGAGTCAAATGATGTTTGTATCATATTCTTATTTACCATAATTAAATCAATGGTTAAGTCATGATTATTTAAGTAATATATAATTATTTTATTATTTAACCTAACTTTATAAGTTTCATTTACTAGCTTATAACTGTCAATTTTATTAAAAATTTGGAATGGTATCGTCCATTTTATGGACTTTTCCATAACACATGTTCAGAAAACCAACAATTAATAACAAACAAATCTCAATTCATATCAAACCTCAAAACCATTTCAAAACATCAGCTAAATCAATTATCCAATATTAATAAAATTTATATCAAAAGAATTTTATCGTACTTTTCAAAGCTTAAGCATATTAATGCAAAAGTATAATTCAAATTAATATCAACATTAAGTTTATGTCTATTGTTTACAAATTGATTTGTAGATATTATAACTTTTAATTTCCTAATATTTTGCAAGCTAAGTATATTAACACACAAAATAAATGCTAAAAGTAAACATCAACAAACAAAACCAGTCAAAACAAAATATTCTGTATGTTGCTCTTCTTCTGTAGTGGCCCACGTCACTTTTTGATAAGCTTTATGTACAAAATTCCAAAACTATCTCCTTACCTATGTGTGAGACAAGAACTCACTCACTAAGCATATAGCTTAGTTGTACATACTTTTTGGCAATATAATTTAAAATAATAAAATATATAAAAATAAATTTAACAAATAATAAACTACTGGCAAAATAAACATATGAAGTATTATATTATAAACTAGTAAAAGTTTTCAAGTAAAATTTTATTAATGAAAGCACTTATAATTTATATAGCAAACACATATTCAGAAATTAGTTTATATTGATTTCAATTTAATATTTTGTCCATAATACCTTAAATCGGAACTTCAAATACATAAAGGGTAAGACTGTTGTTGCAGCCTCAACTGCTATTGCAACCTATTAGTAAATAGCTAGACGTCTATATAATGATATTATATTGATGTTATGCATCTATTGTATAGTCAATCCAGCTCATTTGCGCATGTGAAATATCAATATTAGGATGCTGCTTGTACCTCATAATTATTTTTCCAATTGACATGTCAAATTGTCTAACCAGTAGTTCTAAACCAAGTACAATACAGGCTTTTTTACTAATCCAATTTGCCACATTTATGTCATTATTGATCATAAAATTAACAAATTTCATCTCAACATATAGTTATTAGATTTCTATTTTCCAATTATAAGTATCAAGTTAAGTTCTCAATAAAAATACAAACCTCACTCTATTTCAAGTCCAATAAAAATTTAAGTCATTCAACTAGCAATCCAATATTTACTCATGTAAATTGATTAATGCAATAAAAAGTACTATAAAATAATGTAAAATCAATTGCCAAGAAGCATACACATACCTTAAGCAAAAAGTCATCCTTCTCCTCAACTCAGTATGCCCTTGTTTTTTTACCTTTATGGATTGTCTCTTTAGCAGTAGACCAACCCATTTGCCCATGTTAGCCGAAGACCTATTGCCTCCCCATTTCAGATTTTCTTTCATCTTGTCTTTTTTTTTTTTCTTTTTTTTGCTGTGATAGTGAAGGTTTTAAGGTAGAAAAACTTCAAAAATAGAAAATAGATAGAAGGATGTAGACTTCAAAAGTGAAAATTTGTAGGAGTTTTGAAGATTGGTTTCTTTCAGGTATAGAAAAGGATATGAAAATTTGGAAACGATTGGGTGGAGATCCGTAGAAATGTCAGAAAGAAGAAAATATACCACTTATCTATTTTTATGTACGTGATTTAAATTCTAAATGGGGTTTAGTGTGTATATATATATTACTTCTTTTATTTCTTTGATACATTATTATTATTATTATTATTATTATTATTATTATTATAAGTTTTTTTAACCCTTAATACTTCTTCCTCTAAATTGTAAATTTACTTCAATTCAATTTTTTACTTCAATTGTAAACTTCTAGTTCATTTCAACACAATTTCTAATTAAGTTTCTAATTTTATTTTACATTTTATTATTATTCAAATTTAAATTCGTACTGATTTGATTGCTTTCGGTCTCAGAATACATGCTGACTCGGAAGTATAAATTAATGGATGTCACAGTTCGAGACACACCATTCCCAATTAGCTTCCTGATCGTGAACATCAGCCTGAAGATAGACATGATACTTTGCGATTTCTAGCATCAAGAGACTCACGATCGGGAACCTCCTTTTCCAATCATGAACTTTAAAAGTGCATATGTCCATTGTGGAGTCTTGGAACACGTGACACTTTGTAATTGAGGCAGCTTCCAACGGTCATGTCTTTTTAAACTTCTCGAGCACGAACACTTCTCGCAGTTGTAAACCCTTGCTCCAGAGTCTGATTTGCAGACATGAATTTGCTTGTGAATGCTATTGGAATTTTGGCTCTATTCCATAGCATTTACCCTAACGCGAAGCAAAATGCGTTGCGGGCGCAAACTTCTCCTTCACAAGGGTGAACTATACGTCTTCACACTTGATTGATTTGTTCACTAAGTAAATGAATTCCTATGCACTTGAAACTTGATACATTATCAAAACAATGCTTAATGAATATATTAGAAATAATTAATTTGATTGTCAATATTAAAATAGAGATCAATCACCCTAAAGTCAACAATCTACCCTTTTTTTATTTTGACAATCAAATTATGCAAAAATATGAAATTGAAAGTGCAAAATTGAAATTAAGGTATTGAAATATTCATATGTCTAGTTTCAAGATAAAATATAAGACATATGTTGAACAA
The DNA here is from genome assembly GCA_949630135.1 of Balakata baccata. NCBI lineage: Eukaryota > Viridiplantae > Streptophyta > Magnoliopsida > Malpighiales > Euphorbiaceae > Balakata > Balakata baccata. Next base: position 5,259 of record CATIWF010169650.1, read on the forward strand.
TCAAGTCAAACAAGTTGTCACAAAGTTAACATTTTTTAACTTAAGTCCAATATGAATTTAAGTTATTTTTAAGTTCATTTTGCAAATTTTCTCTCATTTTTATCTCCCTTTATCAAGATAAAAAAAAAAATTAAGATATACATCAATCACCAAAGGCATGAAAAAGAGAGAATACGATAGCAAAACACACATTTCATTAAAATAAAAGATGCGGTATAATGTTTGATCATAAAATTGAGTTGCCACACTCTAAGACACATGTAACACCCCTTTCCCCTTCTGATTACAGCCGAACAAGTTAATATCACATCCTAATTATCTCGCTATACTTGTCCAATTATCATTTTCCATATATGATATCTATATACACACAACCCATTCAATAATATACTTAAGTTCCTTTTTAAATATATTTAGGCTTGTTTATATTTTTTACAAACTGTATAATATTTAAAGTTGCAAAAAAATGTTTAACTCATATTGTATGTAATGCATATAAAAATTATACATATATATATATATATATAAGTATAAAAATACACCAACTTGCATGGGTGGTTATGTCTGTTTTGCTGTTTTGATTAGGTATCACAATTCTGTGACTCTATTTATTGTCTTGCTATTTAACTTGCTTCAGTTTATAACCTATGTGAGAGAAAAGAAACTCACACGCTAAGCGTACTTTATGGCAATAATTAATAAAAGGCTTAATTACATAAAAAATTGTGGACTTTGTACTTTGTCACAATTATATACAATTTTTTAAAAATTTGAGTTTAATTATATGAACTTATATTTTCGTAACAAATCTAGTCTCAGTATTATTGAACCACACTCAGAACCAAACTGACTCTGACATGGATTACCTAATCATTTTGATATATCATCATATTGAGTTTAATTAAGTAATTCATATCAACACCAACTAGATTCAGAGAGTCGTTCAATGATACCGAAACTAAATTTGTTAAAAAATAGAATTAAATATAATTATAACAAAGTGTAAAGTTCAAGATTTTTTAAACAATTAAGCCTTAATAAAAATAATAATAGTAAATTTAACAATAATACTAACAATAATTTTTTAATACCATAACTAAAATTTTCAATGAAATGTAAAACAACAATGGTTTTATCAAATAAGATAATATTAACTGATTTTCAAATAATATGAATAATAACAAATCATGTTATTCTATCATTTCTTTTCTTTACTCAATGGCCTAAAATTATATTGTCAATACCAGGTTTTAGGAAGACACATTGGAGTTGTGGTCATACGATCATCGTAACTTTACAGTTATGTAATAAATATCTGAATAATCAGACGTCATGTGTCCTCATTTTTTAATAACCGATTATAAAGTCTCATCGTGCTTGATTGACATGCCAATATATCTATCATATTCTAGTATAGAAACTATTAATGGGCTCATATTTACTTGTTTCATAACTTCACTCCTACTTTAAACTTTGTTGAATAATTTTTATCATTTTTTGTAATCCGCCGTCTAAATCACAATTTCTAACTTATTTACTAATTTTAAGCTCTTAAATCGTATATCAAGTACTACAAAAAGTAAAGATTTATAAAACTAAATCACAAATCATGTGACTATAAAGTAAATTAAAAGTTATTATCAAATACTATCATTTAATTTCAAAATGTAATATTAACTATTGTTAATAAAGTATGCACAAACCTAGCCTAAGCTTTCCCTGCATATACCCGATCCATGTTCTTGCCTATGTCAAGCACTTACAGCATTAGCACGTCTGACATAAACCATTTAATAATTAATAAATCAATTTGCATATAAAATAGTTAGCAATTATCCCTAAATAAATATATTCTTCCATCTACATCTTTCTAAGCCCTTGCAAACTTTAAATATAGTCTAATATTTGATTCTATAGCCTAATCCTTCTTCTTACATAGTTCATAACTTTAAATCATCCCTATTTTATAAACTTCCAACGTCTATAGCCCTCATTTCATCTTCTTTAGTCTAATTGGTACAAAACCTGCACCTCTTGGTTTAACTAGGCCTTTAGACTTATTTCTTCTTCTCCTTTTGAAAGGTTACCACCACCAGGTTTACAAACTCTTATAACTTATTATTGAAACTCACAACATTTTGGTCTTAATTAAATGGCTTGCTCACGGGTGCTTGTTATGTTGATTCAATTTCAATTCTCAAGTTATCTTACTTCGGGTTCACTTCTCATATTTTAAATTCTTCATGTCTTGACTAAATTAAGTTTTAAAGATACACTCCATGGTTTCAAATCTTGTTTTGGGTTTTTATTTATTTGTTTGTTTATTTTCCAAAGGTCCTCGCCTTTCCAAGAAGACATCTTGTTCATTCATTCGCCTTCACCCAATTACCTACTTTGTTTGATATTTAACGCCTCAATTATCCACATGAATTTATTTCATTAGCATCCTAGCTCAAGTTCACTTTTCAATTAGCTTTAATTTATCAAATTGACAACAAAACTCAAATTCTCCATACTCCATGTCTCGGCTATTCGGAAACTCCCTGTTGGAATATGGGCCGGTAAAATAGTATGCCCAAGGAGGTCCAACCCATATTGAAAGGATAAATTTAAAAAAATTCAAATTCTTCCATACATCTAGCAGTTGTTATTAGATAGGAATAGTCTATTTGAATTATAGTTTTAAACAAATTGAAACTCTTATTAGCAGATAAATAATATTGCATGAGCAATACCCCATTACTTTTCTCCTTCTGGAGAAGAAGAAAAAAAGTATATTCTCTCCGGTATTGCTCTTAGTTCTAGAGAGATTTTTGCATGGTGGATTTGCTGTTTATCTCAAGTAGTTAAATTCATCATTGAGCTTATGAGGCGAGTTTGAGAAATTCAAATTTCAAGTATTTGTGAAACAACCTGTTGATTTTGGATTCGCTATGCATTAAACTACAAGAGGTAAAATCTATACTTTTTCAAGTATGCACATACACATATTAACCTGGATTAAAAATTAACAATTGGTATCAGTGTAGGGAATATTCTAAAAATTTATAAAAACTTTTGATAAAAATAATTTTATCAAATAAAACGTAGCGGAAAAATTCTTTCAAATAAGACTGTCTTATATTCTGTATAAAATAATTAAATCACAGAAATCATACATTTTGATGATAGAGGTCAACATTCACACAAGATCTTGCTAACGATTTCGTCCACACAAATTTTCCAAGTTATTCTTAAGTTTGATTTTACTAAGCAGTGGACACCTTGTGTACTACAAAATTAAGTAATTAGCAATTTGAAAAATCAATGTCAAAACTAATAAAGAAAATAGAAATTATTTTTTTTTTACTTAGTTTTTTGATCTTGTGATGAGTTGAAAGAATAAAAAAAAATTTATTTAGGCAAAAATTGGTTTTCATCCAATAGTTATGCATCTTCTTAAGTTTGTGACAAACCAACTTAAGAATTTAAAAGCCAAAATATCTCTAGGTGGATATAGACTCTTATTCCAATTTACAATTCTATTTTGAATAGAAATTGTTAATTAGGATAAAAAATCCTTCATTATCTTATTTTCATTTAAATAGAAAATAAATAAATTGTTTCAATTTTATTTCTTAGATTATTTCTAATCAAGATAAAATTTCTTATGAGATAATTTATCTATTTTAAATTTAATTCTAATTAATTAGAATTTCTAAAATTTAAAATAATTATCTAATAAATATTATTTTTCACATATCATCCAATAAGATATTAATTTTGTTCACTTGTAGACCAAAAGCCCAACTTGCTAATTGACAAAATATATAGTGGTATAATTAATTAAATGAGTTAGCCTGGGGATCATATAGACACATATAATAGTGGTTACCAATAATTTACCCATAATTAAATAAGTTCAATTATTAATTCTAAACTATTCAACTAAAAGATTGAAAACTCCATAATTATATGTTGTCATATATTAATATAAATTTAACCCATACCACATTGATTTCTTTACTTATTAATCTTTTGTACAATATCGATAACTAAATTAATACTTCAACTGTCCAATTAATTTAATTACATCTTATACCTAGATACTTGCTGATTTTCTCTAATGATCATATTTCAACAATCTCATTATTAAAGTTAATTTATAATTATTGTTAACACACTTTGCCCAGAAAATTTAATGATTAAGTAAAAAAAAATCCATCAAGAAATATTTTAGTACAAATTCTATATTATTAATTAATAATTATCATAATTCATAAATACACTCAACAAGTTACTAAGAATATTGACTTTTAATTAAGTCTTACTCATTAGTAATTCAAATGAATTAATACTTATAAATATGAAATTGTAATTAATTCAAGATTAAGATTATAGTAAAATCAATGCCTATGAGATTTAATAAATCTGACAGTTATTTAAAATTATTAAATCTCATTTTTTATCATATTCTATGTAAACAAACTATATAAGTAAATTCATACATGATTAAAACAACTCATTTAATGAATTTACTACAGAGTAAACATAAATAAAGTGTCAAACTTTATTTATCAACTGTGAAACATAATTATTTAATCATAAAATAATTTGTATTTATATCTTCTGTGATTATATATAAAAAATCATATAAATACATATAATATGATTAAAAAAACATTTATTTAAAATTCTCATGCAAACTATATATAATGAAATACCTCAATAGTTTTATCATCAAAAAAATGAAAAATGTAATAAATACATAATATGCTTTGATGAGCATATAATTCCAACAATCACAGCCTTCATGGGTTGTTTTCCAATTGTTTTTGAGATTTGTTCTTTTTGATATATTTGCATGATTAAACCTAAACTTGGTGGAACATGTTAAGCCTTTATCTATAGTGAATAACGTGCCTATTTTTTGTTTAATATGTAAATGAAGGTATTTTGGCTTCAATTTTTTATACGATATGTGCACTGATATAAGAATATAATCTGGAAAATTTCGTGTAAATCGGATTTGTAATTTGAGAGATATTAATTTTTTAATTTCTGTTGACCGAAACTTTGACTGCAAATATCTGCTTCTCTGTATTTTCATGCAAATCATGTCTATTGAAAGTTGATGAAATAAGCTTTGCATTGATATATTATTTGCATCAATCGGAATTGTGATTGATTTATTGTGCTTTTTTAAAGTTTCTGGTGAATAGTGCACTGAAATTAGAATTTCCAGATTTCTAATTTAATGGTTTTTTGAGCAAAATTTATTCAACAAGATAACCTAAATTATTTTCATAAAGTTCCATTAATTAGATTGCAGCGGAATAAAAAATTTGGCATAATTTTCATGAAAATCGTATTTAAAATTGATTTTTTTTATGAAATTTATTTTCTAAAAATATTAAAGGAAATTTTTCATAAATACCAGAAAATAAGAAATAATTACAATTTTCCTTCCATCAATATTTTTTCAATTTTATTGAAAAATATTTTCTACAATTACATCAACACCTCTTGTATACCTTGGATATATTTCAGGTATACCATCGGCCTAAAGTACTTCGCAGAATATAAGATAATTTATGATATGACTTGAATATATCTTAGGAATACCTTGAACCTAAAATAGTTATGTGAAGAAAGACTATAAAGTCCGGTATACTTTAAACATATCTTGGGCCTAAAACAGTTGTGAAAAGTCCGGTATATATTGGATATATTTTTAATATATCTTAGGGATACCTTAGGCCTAAAACAGTTGTAAACAAAGTTTATAAAGTTCGGTATACTTTGAGTATATCTTCAAAATACCTTGACCTAAAACAATTGTGAACAAACGCTATAAAAATTTTGTATACCTTAGACATATTTTAGGTATACTTTAGGAATACTTTGGTATACTTTTAGGAATATCTTGGACATACATTGGGATACTTTGGAGATATCTTAATGATTTTCACTAAAAAATAAAAAAGAAATCAACAATACAGACAAAAACTCAAAAAAGTAAATGAACAAACTTAATCTTAAAGTTTTCTCTTAGAACAATGTGACGAACTCATTAAACTTAGAGTGAAAGTCAAATTCTAAAAATAATTGCATCATCATCATCATTATGAATTTTAGTTGTGATTTTTCTTTTGTTTAAAGAAGCAGAAAATTCCTCAATATTAAAAAGTTATTTTGGACAGACCAAAGGCCTGATGCGTCCTGGGCTGGGCTGCATGCATTAGGATTAGCACTGGTGCAGGCTAGCCATGCACTGGGCCTAGCCAGTTGCTGGCTGGCCCGCATACATAGCAGGCAAGCCCTGCTAGTTTGCTGGGCCCAGGCTCAAGGCAGGCCTGGATGCCAGCCAGCAGCTTGACAGCTGCAGGTCAAGCCCAATTGCGGTTTGAAGCGTACGGAGGCATGGGAACAGTGTCTTTTCACCAATTTTTTTTTGTAGTAATTTAAATTAATTTTCTATGAAGTTGTAATTTTTCCAAACATTGTTTAGTAGTGTCTAATGATTATTTGAGAATATTTTTTAGAAAATTAAGTGTTTCCCACGAATCTATTTTTGGGCGACTATTTTTTAAGAATTTTATTCATTAAAGTTCCCGTTAAATGCTACTGTAGGACAGTAAATAGAAATTTATTAGATATTTCTATTACTTTTCTATAATTTTTTGGCATGTTAAATAAGTGTTTTTTTAGAAAATTACATAAATCAAATGAATTGAACCTAAGGCATGGGACCTTTACAATTTTTTGTCCTTATAGTATCAGACAAAATCGGTACAAATTTGATGATTTATGGGTATGTGGATTATTAATAATTATTTTCATATTTTAATCTGATTTGTTAATTGGATAATTAAATTGTGATATGTCTGAAATTTTACTCTAAAATTTCTACATGCAATATGAACAATGAATACATGCTTAATAGCATTCAATTTAGTGGGAGTTGGTTGAATAAATTTTTATTAATTTATTCCCTTATAATTTTGAATATGACCGATTAAATTTAGTAATAATGGCATGATTTATATGATGTGATTACGAACTTAGTGATTTTTCCTTTACATGATTGTTGTCTTATTATTTTGTTTTTGTTGAGTGCATGATGCAAAATTGTGTTTGTTTTTGTTGAGTGCATGATGCAAAATTGTGTTTATATATATATATATATATATATATATATATATATATATATATAAGGTATGATACTTATATTCTTTTGCACTAAACATGTTAGTCACATGGCGCAACAAGAAGGGGAATTGAATTAGTGACAAATAGAAATTTTTGGTGTAATGAATTTCTTTGAATAGTTAAGCAATAAGCAAAAATAAATGCAAAATATTGAGGCAGTAAAAGAAGAAAGACACACAAGATTTATAGAGATTAGGCTATTAACAAATCATAGTCATCTCCCCAACTGCAATTGGGAGTTTTATTATTTCAACTAGAGATACAAGAGATTTTTCTAGCTAATTCACAACCAGAGAATTTTCGTAACTCACTCACAACTAAGTATTTTCTCAAGTCTCACACCGAATCCAAATTTCTTGTGTTTTAATGGCTCACACAACAACTAATTTCTTATATTTTGAAGAGGCTAACACACAATTCAAACAAGAGTTTTTCTCACAGGCTTACTCTTACAATCTATACTCAGGTGTTTAAAGTTAACACTTTAACTTTTTTATAAAATAAGTTGGAAAATAAATTTGAAAAAATTTTGGCACACTTAAAATAAAGCTCTTATGTTCTAAGGTCTTTTGGAAATCTATTTATAATGTTTACCATCCAATTAGCCATTACACATGGTGTCAAAACTATTTCTAATGTTCTAAAGATGAATGATTAAAAGTTGTTTAACAGAGACAATTTTTCGGCCGAGAAATTCACATATTCGTTTGAGCCTTATATATGGTAGCCTTTGATTTATCTTTTTATTCAATAGCTCTTTAACGGCTAGTTTTAGTTAAATTTTCTAGTCGAGACAAGAGTTTCCCAGAGCACTTCTCAAGGGAAAAACTTTTTTTTCCAAGGGAAAACCTTTTTTTGATAGGAAAACTACCTTTTTCGATAGAGAAATTGTCTTTCCTGAGGGAGAAACTGTCCTTCAATATTTGACCGATTTATTCACTAAGCAAATCAAATCCAATTAGCTTGAAACTTTGTATATTATCAAAACAATACTAAACGAAGACATTAGTAATATTTAATTTGATTGTCAATATCAAAATAGAAATTAGTCACCCTAAGGTCAACAAAACAGTTGATTTTGGCTTCAAAACAAATCTTTGCTAACCTTAATAAGGGCAAAAAGCTTGACAATGATAACTTTGATATCTGGCACCGAAAGATTCAGTTTGTGCTAGATGAACAAGAAGTTTTGGAGACTTTAACCAATGTCATGGAGTAACCTTAAGAGGGTAACACTGCACAACATCGTAGAGCACTTGAAGCCTATTGTGATTGGCTTAAGAAAGATCATGCTACTTGCATAACAATGCTAAGTAGCATGTAGAATCTTCTTTGTGAGTTTGAAGTGCATAAAATAGCTCATGATATGTGGGAGGCTTTCAAGCTCAAATTTGGTTCTACTTCCATTAGCTTGACTCTGAAATTTGATGGCTATAAAAAGCACTGTAATGTTTCTATGAAAATTTTTTTAAGTCTATGTCAAATATGATTCATGAGTTGAAAGCCGCAGGGCATGTCTTGACCGATAAGCAACAGGTTTAGGCTATTATTCGTTCTCTTTTAGATTTTTGGAAACATATGCATGCTAATATGACACACAATGAGAGTGTCAGGACTTTTAAGGATATTGAACAACACCTAGTGTTAGAGGAGGAGCGTCTAGAGGCTGTTAAACCCCCTCAAGTACATGTAGGTGAATCTAGTAGGAAGAATAAGAGAAAGAAGCCTAACAAGGAAATTGCTGGACTAGTGCCTAAAAAGACAAAGAAGAACAACAAGAAAAGAAGAGGAAAAAGGGTGGCAAGAAAGACAAGTTAAAGATGGCTTGTTATGCGTGGAAAGATGGGGCATTTCGCTCATGAATGCACTGAGCCAAGAAAGGTTAACCCTAATCCTTCTAATGATTGTTTTGTTACTACTAGTATTTTTGTTGCTGAATCTCTCCCTATAAGGATTGTAGACTCAAGAGCAATAGAGCATGTAACAAAAGATCGATCAGGGTATGTAACGCCCCCAAAATTCGGTAATCATGAATAGTACTTTTCGGGTGTCGTCCAGGATGAATAGTACCACTCGAGGGCAAATAATATTTTACTTAACCATCGGAAAGTACAATTTATGAGGAGCCAGAGGGTGTAATTTGTGCTGAAATTTAGTTCAAATGAGCCTTTAAAAGTCAAAAACAAAAGTAAGATACGATTCGGTTTGAATAGTAACCTAGTTTAACTGAACTTCGACTGAGCCTGAAAAAAAAAATGCTAGAGACCTCCAAAAAATTATTTGAATACATAGACTAAATATAAATATTATGAGGAATTTTTCAGTAAGGAAAAATTTATTTTTGGGTGATTCAAAAAAATAAGTTTTCTGACCGGTAAAATTTTTCAGACCGGGAAAAATCGTCATTTTGATCCAAAAATTTTTGTGTACCCTAAGGAATATTTTTTTAAGAATTATGGACATATTTTTATGAGAAATCGTGTAAGAAAAATAGAAAAAAATAATTGTGTTTGAAAAATGTTAGAAAATTGACTAATGGACTTATTTTGGGTTGGGCCAATGAGCTACACCTAGTTTGGCCCATTTGAATGGGTAGAAAAGAGAACAAATATCAGAAATATCAAGAGAATTCTACCATATTCTCTCCTCCTTAGCCGACACCCTCTTCCCTATTTCCCACTTCAATTTTCTTCAAATATCTCTCCAAAGTTTCCACTAAATTTCATCTCCCAAACAATTCTAAAGCCCTAGATCCATCTTTGGCAAGCTCAAGAACTCAATTTTTGGTGAAGAAGTTGATAGAAGTGTAAAGAAAGAATTTAGAATAAAAATCCAAGTAAGTGAGTTTAATGAATTTAATTGTATTTTGGGTAGATTTTAAGGTAGAGAATTATAAATCATGCAAATTTTGGATTATTGAAAAGAAAAATTGAGGGAAAACTTATGCAAGGAATTTTGCTAGGTGAAGGTGACAAAGAGGGAGCAAGCAAAGATAAGGAAAAGGGAAAAGAAATAGAGAAATAATGTTTGTGGATACAAATTTTATTGTTTTCCATTTATTTTGATGGTTTTTCATGTGTATGTATGTATGTTTGCATGAAGAAAATTTATAAAATTATTGAAAATTAGTATAGAAACATGAGATTTAGTTTAAATTATGATGTTTAGAATGAATGATTTGATGAAAATAAAATTTAAACTAGATGGGGTGAATAGACCTAATGGTGTATCATAACGAAAATAAGTTGATTTCATGAGATTTTAATGAATTTTAGTAGGAAAATGAAAATAGAATCAAAATAAGGTTAGTAGGAATTTAGTGAGAATTTTTGGGAATTAATTGGTTATTTATGGTTTAAATAAGTATTATGTACAAGATTTCACAAATTATAAATACATGTTTTAATAATTATTAATAATGACATGCATGAAAAATTTGCTAATTATTAATAAGGATTATGGAGAAATAAATAAGAAGTGGAAATATAGAAGTTATATGATAATTTTGAATATGCAAGTATGAATAAGAAATAAAATATAATGTATGTATGTTTAATTATGTTATATGGAATAAGAAATAGAATTATATTTAAGAATAAGAAATAAAGCTATCTAAGGATACAAGTAAGAAAAAAAGAAAAGTAAAGTAAAGAAAAAATTGGTTTTGCCCTTGGCGACTCACATGTGTAGGCTAATGACGGTCTACAACTATATTTCCATGTTATCATGTTTATAGCTCTGTAGTCCTTAGTGATCAGCTTTTCATGTTTTCGGACCTCTGAGGTCCACATCCTGCATGTCCGGTTCGAAGATTTCTACTAGATACTAATAGAGATAAAATAAGGAGTTAAGTGTAAACTTGTAATAAAAAAAAGAGTAAATGGTAATTATACAAGAAATAGAATAAGAAAAAAAAGGTAAATTAATATAAAAGATGAAATTAGTAGTAAAATAGTAAATTGAAGGAGCTTAGTAATAATAATTGTAATTATGGAGTGAAATGAAGATATAAATACAAAATAGTATAAATAATAAATTGGTAAATAAATTAATTTAAAAAGGGATTTATAATGAACTAATAATAATAATATTAATATTATTAATATTAATATTAATGAAATGTATGTAAATGGTTGTGCTAGTAAATAAATATTATAATAATTGACTATGTGTAAATATGTATTATGGAGTTGTATAATAATATTAATAATAATAGATGTGAAATGATAATTAATAAGTGACAATAATGAAAAAAAAATATTATGAATTGATTGAATGAGATAAATGTGCATGCATAGTATGTATGTCTTTAGATGGAAAATATTAGAATTGTATTCACCATTAAGCGTCGACCGCTTAGCGCATAGTTATTGATGTGCGCAGGTTTAGGTAGTACAGATTGAGAAGCATAACAGTTGGAGCAAACATACGACTACAGGGTCAATGATCAAGAAAATTTAATAGTATTTTGGATTTTTATACTAGAGGTATGTATATGTATAGTTTTGTAATAGATAAAGTTGTACCAAACAATGTATATGTATGTATGATGTTGTAGACAGTATGGATGAATGTGTGATGTACTGATATAATCTATATTATGGATGATATTTATATGCATATATATTATGTATGTGTGATAGTTTGGAACTGTGGTTATTGGAAGTTGTTGAGGTATTGTAGAGTATAATGAGAGTGTTATTTTTCAAATTTGCAGGAAGATAAGATTCACAGTGCGGTCGTCATACTGCCAAAAATTTTAATAACTGAATAGTGAAATAAGATAATTATAAACACATCGGCAAGATATATATATATATATATATATAAAAGAAAAAAAAATTTACACAAATTTGTTTAATACGTCATTAAGGATAAGAAATAACATTTAATATAGTTACAAACTGACTTGTAGCACCCATTACACGATACATATTAAAGATATAAGGTGTTATAGGATATGTCAAGTATCACCGTTTACCAGTAAGAAGCAAAAAGATCTACATGGAAAATACCTCCAATATGGATGTGCTTGTAGTAGGCACCTACAAGCTAGAAATGCGAGAGGGTCGTGTTAGAGAAGTGCTCTAAAGACAATCACATTTAGCACTTATTATACGTATTTATTTGATTAATAAAAGACATTTTCATTAATATGATATTCATTTGATATATGAATTGATAATGATCTTAAATCAATTAATAAAGTCTTTGATATATAACATAGGATGAAGGAAATCATAATGAGATTATGATAATGAGATTCTTATTATATTTAATTATGTTAGTATCTAAATTATCTCTAGTCATAGGATTAATGAGACGGAACATTATTAATTCAGATAGACTAGCACATATTATATTTCTTGATTTGATTAATTCAAATAGACTAGCATATATTATATTTCTTGATTGGATCAAGCAGTAGACCTCATAATTTGTATACATGAGATATTTAGAGTTCATATATGGATACTTTCTAAGAGTAACTAAGTACATTGGATGACTTTGTATGAGACAATCATATAGATATTCTATTCAAATGTCAATGATAGTCTCATCATAACAATAGTGCAAGTATCCTTAGATTTGAGGTACTCAAGGATATCTTAGATACTGATTATGTACTTTGACTCTATTCCTTGTTACCTCATAGAGGTTGCTCATAGGGTGGTAATTGGGTACAACTTGAGGTATTCGAAGGTAATTGAATAGCCAACAAAGGATTCACCACTCCGAATAAAGGGAGTGTATACCCATAGCCACTTATTGGAACATTACTTGAGAATCTTTGGCCATAGTGAAAATGTCATGAAGATGATCTTTAGTATCTTGTCATTTCTTGGAGGCTTATTTGAGTGAGATTTTTATAATCTTTTCCTTCATAAGAATGCTCTTGTTTTATAGGTAATAAGGGCTTCTTTGAAACAAAGTTTTTTTTTCTTGTAATGTCTTGGAGGCTTTGTTGTGCCTTGAATGCTTACAATTTTTTCCTATCATAGCAAATGCAGAAGGATCAGAGCTTTCAGTGGAGCCTTCAGCCTAATCCAGCTTCAACTTGTAGGTATCACTCTTGATCGGTTTTCCTCATCTAGAGATCCGGCATCCACTTTCTAATGTGTCTTTCTTTTTAATACTTGAGATTTTTTCTTATATTGACTTTTTTGAACATATTGTTGAATAAAACTTTAAATTAGTATTGTTATTTAGTTTATTATTAGAGTATATTGAAACAATTAATTTTGGATTATAATGAATTGTGAATGGTGTGATTATGGCAAATAATGTGATATTTAGGTCATTAAATATTTTGAAAACACAAAATAAATAAATAGCCACTCCGTTAGTGACGCTAAATAGTGTCGCTAATAATACACAAATTATTAATATAATGTAGTGACACCAAACTGTGTCGTTATATTAGCAACACAATAAAGGCATCGCCAAAAGTGTCCAAAATACTTTCCTTGTCACCGAACATCAATGACACACTTCCTTATTTAGTGACACTTAATATGCATCGCTGATAGCTACGCCAATAACAGTGTTGCTATTAGCAACGTCTTTTTCATTAGTGTCACTAAATTTGAGTAGCGATTGCACTTTTTGAGACACAATGGCGGCGTCGTTGTGGCGTCACTAAAGACCTTTAGTGACGCCATTTCACTTTTTAGCAACTTCTTTCAAGGGTTGCTATTTTAGAAAATTCTAGTAGTGATATGTCCTCGGAGTAAAGATCTTTAGAGATTGGCCTAAGAAATTCCTTGGTTTGTCACAAGAGACTTACCTAAGGAAAGTTCTTGAGCGATTTCAAATGCACAATTGCAAACCTTTTGACACTCCAATTGCTAAAAATGAAAATTTGAGTCTTGATCAATGTCTTAAAACTCTTTAAGAGAAAGAGAAGATGAACCACATGCCATATGCCAATGCAGTTGGTAGCCTTATGTATGCAATGATGTGCACCCATCCTAACATATGTTATACAGTTGGTCTAGTCAGCCGATATCTATCTAACCTTAGGATTGAGCACTACAAAGCAGTCAAGAGGATCTTGCAATACATCCAATGAGCTTTAGACTATTGCTATGCTACAGTGGATCCGATTTACACCTAGTTGGTTACACTGATGCTAATTGGGGAGGTGACCTAGATGGGCGCAAGTCAACATCAGGGTATGCTTTTCTACTAAGTAATGGTTCCATTTCTTGGAGTAGTAAAAAGCAAACCTATGTTGCATTATCCACGATGGAAGTAGAGTTTGTAGTATGCTCAGCAATTGCTCAGGATGCAGTTTGGTTAAGGAGGTTTCTTAGTGATCTTGGTGTTATCACAAATGGAGACAAACCGGTCACTATTTATTGTGATAGTATGGTGATGTCGGCCTATACTAAAGATCTTAAGCACCATGAAAAAACCAAACACATAGACATTAGATATCACTATGTCAGAGATGCACTAGCGTAGAAAAAAGTGGTCTTACAGCATATTCCTATAAAATGTATGGTTATTGATCCTTTAACTAAGCCAATGAATTACTAGAGATGTATTTTTAGCTCATGTTAATGCATTAGGACTTTGTAGGATTTGATTATTTGTGGTTGTTATGACTATTTTCATGATATTTATTCTTAATAATATTGATGCATTCTTTTATAAAGTTAATAGGTTGATATGAATGCCAATATATAATCACATACCATACAAATATATATAATTGTGAAAGTATGTCTTTAGGCTAATTGGCTCTCTCACACGAGCGGTCACCTTTGGCGCTCAAAGAAAAACTAGCAAAGATAAGACTAAAGTGTCGCTTTAGTAATGAGTAAGATGAGATCTTAACAGAAGATCGAAAATGGATAGTTCCCAAATCCTTTTTAAGCCTATAATCAAGCTGGATATGAGTAGTTTTCTTAGCACTTAAGATAGCAGGCTAGATGCCAACTCAAGTTAGCCATTCTTGAAGTGTCTGAACTAAGATCCATTCAGTAATAAAAGTTTGACATACACTTAGATGTTGTAGTGTGTATTTCATACTACACATGCTAGACGACTAATTTAGAAAGTGAATGAATGGATCTCTACTTCGTTACCATGTGAGTTCTAAAAGACTTTATAACAGACTTCATTTTGTACTGTTATAGACTTTCAACTATATCATGAAGTTGATGATTAGTGAATGCTATTTTAGTGTATTACTAATGATCATGAATGATTTAGCTTAAGAGGATACTACTAGAAAAGTTGTTAATCCTTAACTTAATGATATATGTGTGGGAGGAAAATCTTTTGATTTTCATCATTATGTTATAACTCATTCGTTGACGGGTTATGTCATACCTAATCATGAGTATAATGTATTATTAGTAGATGGTTAAATATGGCTCTATTTCAAAGATTAGAGACGTTTGAACCTTGATGAAATCAAAATGATTTTAGGGCACAATGAGTCTATTTAATGTTATTCTTTTAAAAGGGTGGATGCCTCTATGCTGGCTTTAACAAGCTTTTAATGTAGAGCTCCCGAATTGCAGGTTGACTCAGTGCTTGCACCATTCATCAGTCTGTATGAATAGAATAATAGGCAAAATGAATATAGAGATATGCCAACGTTGTTCCTTCCATGTACGAGTGGGAGATGTTGAAATATGGGCCGACTTTGGACCCAAACTAATACACCCATAGAGCTCCGACCCATATTGGAAGGATAAATTTAAAAGAGTTCAAATCCTTCCATACATATAGTAGTTGTTATCAGATAGGGATAGTCTATTTGAATTAGAGTTTCAAACAAATTGAAACTCTTATTAGTAGACAGATAATACTGCAAGAGCAGTACATATGATCTTCCATTACTTTTCTCCCTACTAGAGAAGAAGAAAAAATATACACTCTCCATTATTGCTTTTAGTTCTATAGAGACTTTTGCATAGTGGATTTTTGGTTTAGCTCAAGTAGTTAAATCTTTCGTTGAACTCGTGAGGCAGATTTATGGAGATTCATATTTCAAGTATTTGTGAAATAACTTATTAATCTTAGATTTGTTGTATGTTAAACTATAGGAGGTAGAATATATACTTTTTCGGGTAGGCATATACACATATTAACCCGAATTAAAAATTAATACTCCCTTAAACAATTCTTTTGCTTAATCTAACAAACAAACAAATAAAAGTGGAAAAATATGATTAGACATAATTGCGAAGAAAAGAGGAAATTAATATTTTTAGCTCACCTATAGCCTTATAAAATTCTTTTTCCCTTCTCTTATACACCCACTTCAAGATTGAGTTATCCCTTACTTCCTTATTCCTTTTCTCACTCCTTTGTGCCTCAAGGTGCTCTTATGCCTAGCTCATCTCTTGCATGTTTACAACTCTTAATTTCAAAACTTAAACAAATGCTCGACCAAAGGAGTTAAGTGGAGAAAAGATGAGGGGATGGTTGAACAATGGCTCGGGTTAAGAAAACAAATGGTGGAGAAATAAATAAAACCGGATTTAGGCTTATAAAAGTTTTTGTGTAATTGATAATAGTGGGCTATGTTGACTATGGGATTTAGTGCATGATGAACACGTGATTCCCATGCAAGTAACAATTAGGCTTAAATTAAAACATAGTTAATATAATTAACTTTAATATGTTTAATCATTTTGTAAATTTTCTAATTGAACCTTTAATTA
>CATIWF010169651.1:0-13508 GCA_949630135.1 Balakata baccata
TGTCCCGTCTTGTTAATCCTATGACTAGGGATAATTTAGATACAAACATAATTACACATGATAGGAATCTCATTATCATGATCCCATCATGATTTCCTTCATGCTATGTTTCATATCATGGACTTTCATTAATCAGTTTAAAATTTATATCAATTCATATGCAAATGAATACTAATATAATGAAAGAATGCCTTTATGAATGTGTACACTAAGTGCTTAAGGCGATTGCCTTTTGTGCACATCTCTAACAGCTGCTGGCCAAAGAGTCAAAATTGAACTCTATAGTAGCTGAGATGATGCTTGGGGTCTTTGATAACTTGAAGAGTGGTGAGGAATTCGATGATTAGTTCATCATGTTTATCTTAAAGGGGCATCACAAAATTGGTCCACCCCATTTCTTTGAGAGTGCCAACAACTTCATCTTTGACACCCAACTTTTCAAGATCATCTAAGTTGATAGTTCATTTATAGATGAATTTCTTAGCGGTGATATTAGCGTAGCATTTTTTCTCCTCCTTTGAGAAAGCATCAAAGATGGCATTATAAGAAATGAAGTTAGATGAAGAAGAGGCCACTCCTTTGCCTTTGGAGGCTCTAGATTTGGAAGTTCCAGTTTTGGGTGCCATTTGCGAGGATGAATTGTGAGAGTATTGGATGATTTTGAGATTTGAGGGAGAGAGAGAGTTTGGGTGCAAAAGTGAGGAAAAGAATTAGAAAAGAGGGATATTTATAGTGTTTCAAGAGGTATATTACCGTTTAAGGGGATTTAATGGGAGTTATGGCAGATGGAATTTGATTAATGGCAGTTACAAAAAGCTGGCATTGAGGAAGTCTCGAGTGGGACTAGGGGGTTCTCGACCGGGAACCTTCCAACGGTAAAAGAATTTGAATTGTTGGATATAGTCCCGAGGGAGACATGTGCCTTCCCAAGCATGCACGTTTAAAGAGGTATAACGGTTGTCTAATTTTCAAATTTTCTGACTAAAAAATGGGGGATCCTGATCGGGACATGAAGAATTATAACGGCGAATTCAAAGACCAAGAAGTCAAGAGCGAGAGGAAAATGTAGCGAGCGGGACATCTATCCTGAACGGGAAAAATCTTTCTCGAACAAGAATTACAGGTACTCAGAAAGTTTAGAGGAAAGAAAGGAAATATGACTAAAGTACCCTAGTGAGGCATATCATAGATCATTATCATGAATGATTTTTGAGAGTTTGAGTTTTTTAGCCCATTAAATTGAACTTCAATAAACCCAAAATATCAACTTATGTATGTAAATGTCTATGAATCAAACAAGAAGCATAACATCCACATTAATCAATTAAAGAGCATATAATTCTCATAAACATGTTCATACATGGAAAAAGCATGACTTAAAGCTTTTAAACATTGTGCTTCTATCAAGCATACCAAGCTCTCTTTTTATAAAGCACAACCTTTCATCATTTAGGGGCTTGGTAAAAAAATCCACCAATTGGTTGTTAGTGTCAATAAATTCTAACACCATATCACCATTTTGGACATGATCTCTTAAAAAAATAATGTCTTATATCAATATGTTTGCTCCTAGAATATTGAATGGGATTCTTTGAAAGATTTATTGCACTAGTATTATCACATTTGATGGGAATGTGATCAATCACTTGGCCATAATCCTTGAATTGTTGTTTCATCCAAAGAACTTGAGTGCAACAACAACCAGCCGTTATATATTCCGCTTCGGCAGTGGATAAGGCAATTGAAACTTGTTTATTGCTTTACCAAGAAACTAAACATTCACCAAGAAAGTGACAAGTTTCGAATGTGCGTTTTATATCCAAAAGACTACTAGCATAGTTGGCATCCGAAAAATCAATGATATGAAATGATGTATTACTAGGATACCATAAGCCTAAATGCATAGTGCCATGAAGATATTTGAAAATCCTTTTTACCATATTCAAATGTGATTCTTTAGGACATGATTGAAATAGAGCACACAAGCATACACTATACATAATGTCGGGTCTAGAGGCGGTAATATAAAGAAGAGAGCCAATCATACCTCTATAAAGCTTTTCATCAATAACTTTATCCTTTCATCTTTTTCCAATTTTGTTGAAGTGCTCATTGGTGTCTTGGCATTCTTGCAACCATCCCTTCCAAATTTTTTGATCAATTCCTTAGTGTACTTGGATTGGTTGATGAAGATCCCACTTTTGCTTTGCTTAATTTGAAGTCCAAGGAAGAATTTGAGCTCACCCATCATGCTCATTTCAAATTCCCTAGTCATACACTTAGTAATCTCTTGGCAAAGATTTTCATTAGTAGACCTAGAGATAATGTCATCAACATAAATTTGAACAATGAGAGTGTCATGATTATGGTTTTTAATAAAAAGAGTTGTATCAACATGCCCTTTTGAAAATCCATTATTTATAAGAAACGCACTAAGTCTTTCATACCAAGCTCTAGGGGCTTGCTTTAATCCATATAAAGCCTTAGTGAGCTTATACACATGGTTTGGAAAAGCATGATCTTCAAAACCAAGAGGTTGCTCAATATAGACTGCCTCTGATATAAAACCTTTTAAAAAAGCACTTTTAACATCCATTTGAAAAAGCTTGAAATTCAAGTGACATGCATATGCTAGTAAAATACAAATTGTTTCTAATCTTGCTACAGGGGCAAAGATTTCATCATAATCAAGGCCTTTCTCTTAGTTATAGCCTTTGGCAACCAATCCAGCCCTATTTCTTGTAATGTTACCATCCTTATCTAGTTTGTTTCTATAGACCCACTTACTACCAATAATTAGGTAGTCCTTAAATCTTGAAACCAAGGTCCAAACCTTATTCCTCTCAAATTGATTGAGTTCATCTTGCATAGCAATCACCCAACTCTCATCATCTAAAGCTTCATTAATTGACTTTGGTTTAATTTGAGTTACAAAAGCAAGATTAGAATTAAGTGGTTTGGAATGAGTACTTACACCTTTTATAGGATCACCAATGATTTGCTCCTTTGGGTGGTTTCTTGCAAGCCTCCACTCCCTTGGTAGCTCATTGGTTTCTTGCTCTTGAGCTTGGGATTGATCTTCCTCTTAATGTTGTTCCTTATGTTCCTCATCAAGATTATTCTTCTTTATTTCCTTATTTTACTGCATCAAGATTGAGATTCTCCATGGAACCTACAATATCATCCAAAGAATACCTTTCCTAAGATTATGTCTATAAGATTCATCAAAATTAACATGCATAGACTAATCTACAACCAAAGTTCTTTTATTAAAGACCTTATAAGCTTTGCTAGAGGTGGAGTAACTAAGAAATATGCCCTCATCCTATTTTGAGGCAAATTTTCCAAGGTTGTCCTTAGTATTTAATATGAAACATTTGCAACCAAATACTCTAAGGTATGAGATCTTAGGTTTTCTTCCATTCCAAATGGGTCTTTTGAAAACACGGTTTGAAATATAACATGCAGTATTAGTGACTTCCACGCAAAATTAGGTTGGTAAATCATACTCATTAAGTATTGTTCTAGCCATTTCTACCAATATTTGATTTTTTCTTTCAACTACCCCATTTTGTTAAGGAGTTCTTGGTGTGGAAAAATCATGAGAAATATTGTTTTCTAAACAATAATTTTCAAAAATATCATTTTCAAACTCTTTGCCATGATCACTTCTAATCTTAGAGATACAATATTACTTCTCATTTTAGACTATCTTGGCAAAGTGCTTGAAGTTTTCAAAAGTATCACTTTTATGATCTAAGAAAATTACCCAAGTAAACCTAGAGTAATCATCAACAATAACAAATGCATAATGTTTTCCACCCAAGCTAGCAACTCTATTAGGTCCAAACAAATCAAGATGCAATAGTTGTAGAGGTCTAGAGGTACTTACAATATTTTTGTACTTGAATGATGATTTGTGTTACTTCCCTCTTTGACATGGCTCACAAGCCTTATCCTTCAAGTATTTGACCTTTAGGAGCCCATCTACTAGTTCATCCTTGCTAAGGCTTTGAATTAATTCCATACTTGCATGCCCAAGTCTTCTATGCCATAGCCAAGATTCTTCACCAATAGACATAAGACAACTAGAGGAAATATTAGTTAACTTATGTGAGTCAATTATGTAGGTATTGCTATCTCTTTCTCCTTTGAATATCTCTTGACTATTTAAAGAGATCACTAGATATTCATTAGAGTAAAGGTTTAGACTTTTGATGAGACTGTGGTTCATTTGCTTGTGCAATGGCTCCATTATTGTTACAATACAGTTGTATTAGATCAACAATGCTAGGAACCACTCCTAGCTCTGTGATGAACTTTTTTATCCAAACTGCTTCCATAGCTGCCTCGGAAGTTGCAATGTACTATGCTTCAGTCGTTTCCTATTTGTAACTCTTCCAACTGACTGCACCTCCATTTAATATGAACACATAGCCTGATTGGGATTTGGAGTCATCCCTATTTGTTTGGAAGCTGGCATTTGTATATCCACTTACCTCAAGATCTCCATCTCCGTAAACCAAGAAAACCTCCTTAGTCCTTCTCAAGTACTTAAGGATATTCTTAACAGCCACCCAATGACTCTCACCGGGGTCCGATTGGTATCTGCTCGTGACATTCAGAGCATATGACACATCGGGTCTAGTACATATCATAGCATACATGATTAATCCTATAACTGAAGTATATGGAATCAAACTCATATAAGTCCTCTCGTCTTGTGTTTTTAGGCATATAGACTTCGAAAGAGTGATCCCATGTGTCATAGGAATAAACCCTTTCTTTGACTATTTCATGCTAAATCTCTTTAGCATATTGTCTATATATGTAGACTGTGAAAGACCAAGCAATCTCTTAGATCCATCTCTATAGATTTTTATCCCTAAAATTTAGGTTGCATCTCCAAGTTCTTTCATGGAGAAATTCTTCAAAAGCCAAATTTTAACAGTTTGAAAGACCGAGACATTGTTTCCTATAATTAATATGTCATCCACATATAATATAAGGAAAACAATTGCACTCCCACTCACCTTCTTATATACACAAAATTCATCAAGATTTTTTGAGAAACCAAACTCTTTAATTGTGTCATCAAACTGGATATTCCAATTCCGGGATGCTTGCTTCAATCCATAAATGGATCTTTGGAGCTTGCACACCTTTTGGCCATCTTTGGATATGAATCCTTATGGTTGTGTCATGTTCACATCCTCGGTAAGATTTCCATTAAGGAAAGCTGTTTTCACATCAATTTGCTATATCTCATAATCATAATAAGCAGCAATGGCTAGGAGTATCCGAATGGATTTAAGCATAGCTATTGGACTAAAAGTCTCATTATAGTCAATTCCTTATCTTTGATGATAACTCTTAGCCACTAGTCTAGCTTTATAGGTAACCACATTACCCTCTATGTCAATCTTCTTCTTGAAGATCCATTTGCACTCTATGGGCTTTATCCCCTTAGGTGGGTCAACTAAGGTCCATACCTAGTTTTCATACGCGGAATCTATTTCTAATTACATGACCTTTAGCTATTTATCAAATTCTGAACTCTTCAGAACTTCTTCGTAGCTAGTAGGCCCATCATCCTCAATAAGCAAGATATCGTTCTGATTGCTTATGAGAAATCCATATCTCTCAAGAGCATAACATATCCTACTACATCTACGAAGATATTTTGTATCAGTAGGTGTAGTTGTTATTTCATCTCCATGAATAACAGGCTCAGGTAGTTGATCTGAGTCTGTTAGAGCATCTTGAACTTCTTCAAGTTCAATCTTTCTCCCACTATCTCCTTTAAGAAGGAATTCCTTCTCTAAGAAAGTAGTATGCTTTGAAACAAACAACTTTTGTTCCAAAGGATTATAGAATTGATATCCAATTATTTCTTTAGGATATCCTATAACAGACATCAGTCAGATTTAGCCTCAAGCTTATCTAACATTATCCGCTTCATATAAGCTGGACAACTCCATACTTTCAAATGAGAAAGAACAGGCTTTTTCTTATTCCACATCTCATATGGTATAAGATTAATTGACTTGGAAGGGACCTTGTTTAAAATGTAAACAACAGTCTCTAGTGCATATCCCCAAAAGGACTTAAAAAGTTCAGCATATTCCATCATAAACCTCACCATGTCTAACAAGTTTTGGTTTCTCCTTTCAGCCACACCATTGGGTTGTGGTGTGAAAGGGGGAGTCCATTAGGATAAAATCTCATTATCCCAAAGATAAACCTAAAACTCTTGGCTCAAGTATTCACCACCTCAATCATATCTAAGTGTTTTAATACTTTTGCCAAGTTGTTTCTCTACTTCATGTCTGAATTCTTTGAACCTTTCAAATGCATCAGACTTGTATCTCATAAGATACATATACCCAAATCGTGAATAGTCATCAATGAAGGAAACGAAGTAGGGATAACCACCTCTAGCGTGTGTAGACATTGGGCCATATACATTTGAATGTATTAGGTCCAACAACTCAATAGCACGATCAGCCTTTCCACTAAAAGGTAATTTTGTCATCTTATCTAATAAACAAGACTTGTAAGTGTCATATGATTCATAATCAAATGACTCCAAACTACCATCTTTATGTAGTTTAGTTATGTGCCTCTCATTTATATGGCTAAAGCGACAATGCCACAAGTAAGAAGGTTTAGGTTTACCCTTTTTTATTCTTTTATTATTGTTATTGATATTGTATATAGAACTAGACATATCAAGAATGTAAATTCCATTGAACAATGTTCCAGTACTATGAAGAATATCATTTAACATTATAGAACAACCATTGCTATTAATTGATAAATTAAATCCACTTCTATTGAAACTAGAAATAGAAATAATATTCTTTGTCAATGCTAGAATATAAAAGCAATTATCTAATTCTATTACAAGCCCAATTGGAAGGGTCAAAATATACATTTCTTCGGCTAAGGCAGCAACTCTTGCTCCATTGCCTACATATAGATTTGACTCTCCTCTCTTCAATTGTCTACTGTTCGTTAAACCTTACATATCAGTGCATATGTGTAAGACACATCTGGTATTGAATACCTAAATGTTATTATTAGAAACAATGTGAATATCAATAACAAAAATACCTAAAGTAGATAGAGCATCGAATGCCTTCTTCTTCAAGGACTCTAGATAGGCCTTGCAGTTCCTCTTCCAATGCCCATCCTTGCCATAATAGAAGTAAGTCCCTTTCAAGGCAGTCTCTTTTGCCCTTTTCTTAGCCATACCTCCCTTAGGCTTTGTGGACGTCTTCTTCTTGTCCTTTTTCTTTGAACTAGAAGAGTCCATCAGCATCACAGTTTACTATCCTTCTTGATAGATGGCCTAGCTATCTTGAGCATGTTGATCAGCTCGAGAATAGTAGTGGAAATATGGTTCATCCTATAGTTAAAAACAAAATGCGCATAACTATCGGCCAAACCACTGAGAATTAAGTCTATACTTAATTCATGGTCCATCATAAATCCCAAGGCACCCAATCTCTCAATATAGCTATTCATCTTTAGTGCATTTTGCACTGGAGATGTCCCCTCAATCATCTTGAAGCAGAAAAGTAGCTTAGAGATCTCGAACCTTTTGAATCGTGCTTGGTCGTCAAAAAGCTCCCTAAGATGATAGACTGTGGTGTTAGCATGCCTAGCCTCATACTGCTTTTGCAACTCTGATGACATAGTAGCAAACCTAATACAACTTGCCATCTCACTATCATTAAAATGCTTCTTATAAGCCTTCTGAACCTCTTTAGAAGCATCAGTAGCTAGGGAATCGGGAAGTGGCTCATAGAAGACAGAGCCTATTTTCTCGAATTTGAGAACAATTCTCAAATTCCTAAGCCAATCTAGGAAATTAGGCCCCTTCAACTTATTTGACTCCATTAAAGATCGCAAATTCACACTTGTAGTCATGATGATGATTCAAGCAACCTAGATGTAAAATGGATCATGTTAGAGAATGTATATTATTAGGTCTTTAATAATTGTATTATGGCTCCCACTATTTTATTACAAACCTACAACCCTCACTATGAACTCAAGAGAACTCATTGGAAGTTCCCTTAGTGGGTTGGTATCCAATTTCAACTTAAGAATGACCTTGAGTGTACTCAACAAGCCTTCTTAGGTCAAATTGGTAGGTATCTGATCCATACCAATTGCATTCCACATGTAACTACCAACTTGTGCTATCAACTAATTGATATATGCACAAATCATTGGGCTATCAACTCTTGATACATGTACATCTCATGTACACTGCCTAACACTAGTGTGCTCAACAAATCAATAGAATCGGTTAAGTCCAATCCATTAATCATGAAATCTTTTTTCAATGGTTCGAACATATTCTTATAGAGCGGGTTTGAGTATGCTCAACAATCTTATATTTAAAAGAACTCTGGTTCTCCCTATATTAATAGAAGGTGTTAGACTTAATATTTTTTTTTTGCATTAAGGGATTTATTTCCCTTAGTCTCATCATTTGCATGGCATTTAACATACATCATTCATCCACTACATTAAAGTTATATCAAATTACATTGAGTGATTATGGACATTCTAACTTCAATCCCTCAAGCCATAGAAGGATTAACTAGGTCTAACCTAGGTAGATGCATGATTTTACAACCCAAAATAGAAATCAAATTCTTATTCTAAGCCTTCTTGTATTCTGACAATGCCTCCTTGCTTCTTGCTCCTTGCACTTCAATCCTAATCTAATCCTATGTAATCTTATTACATAATTTCAAAATTAGAAAACCTCAATTTACATTTGAGGTGAGTTTAGATGAAAAAAGAAATAAAATAGAGTATAGAGAGAGGCAAGGACACGCAAACTCTATTTACCAAATAAAATAAAATTCATGCATGCTCAATCACATTGGGCTAGTCCATAATCAAACATCATGCCATCATATGCTCTTAGCATACATTCTCTATTGCAAAATTAAAGGTAATCTAGAAAATAGATTCTAGGTCCCACTTGGCCTTATCATATTCCTTTTATTTAATATCATTAAATAATAATATGATATATTAGAAACAATTTCTAATATGGTAATTGTGGCAATAATTGATCAAATCAAATTTTAACCTAATTTGCCTAAATGATCAATTCCTTATTAGTATGCAATTTCCTATTTGGTTTAATTCAATAATCACATTATTGATTAAAATCAAGATTTCCATAAATTAATTCCAAATTAAATCACCTTAATTTTGACATCAAATAATCAAACAATTTAATTATTTCATATGCACCTTAATCTAGTCACACTATAATTAATTTAATTCTATTTCGAATCAAATTTGAAATCCCTAAAATTCCAAAAGATATATCTTCTATTCGGGCATCTATATATCAGCTCAAGTAAATCCAAAGTACAATCTCAGACTAGCGAACTAACCACAAAACACCCAAACTGAATCAATCAGATTTCAGAATTGAAACAGAATCAAATAGAATTAAATTAATAACAGACATATAATATCAAAACCAATTCAAAGAATCACAATTTTATGAACTAAAGGTGTTGAAAGAACAAAATTTCAGATTAAATAAAAAACAGAGTTTGGCAGTGTCCCGATTGGGAAATTCTTTCCTAGTCGAGACTTATGTGTCTCCAGAACTTTAAAACTTTTTCAAAGTTCATTTGATTTGTCCAAAACCCAAGTTAATGTTCTAAACATGTTTTTAGGTTTATATATTTATCAAATAAACATTCATTACAATTCAAACCATATAATTTAAGGATTTAATCAATTTATCAATCTAAAACCCTTGATTGGCAATTTAAAATACATTACCAATCAAACAATCATACAAACTAAATTTGTATCATATCATTCATTTTCATCAATCCCAAATCATCACATGAATTGATTAATAATAATGAAAACCAATTTGACCAATTTTAATCTCATTGAAATTTAGGAACTCTAAAATCAATTTTCATGCAATTAAATTGTTCTTCAAATTAAAATTGATTAAAGCAATCATAGGGAGGCTTCGATACCACTATTGGGATTACATCATACATATCACATATACAACACAGCAAAATTTAAAATTTTTTGTAACCCTATGCAATTGGAATACCCTATGTAGCATTAATCGATTAACCAAATCTAAGGTTTGATGAAGATTATCTTTTAAATAAGAGCTTTCCTTTCTTCATGCACCTTACCGGGTTGTTGCAAACCACAGTAATCCTTGCTGGATCACCTCTAATGAAAGTCCACACAAAGGATGCAAAGAAATAAACACTTTGGCTATGAGTTTTCACAAATTCTTATGCTAGTAAGAGAGAGTGAAAGAGGAGAAGAGAAAGAACGAAAACCTTGTGTTCTTATGTCTATAGCCACCTTAAAACATAAAAAAAAAAAAAGACTATTTATAGTCCTAGAGCAATTGGGGTTCGGAATGCTCGCTCAAAGAATCCTAATCAGATTAGATTTCTTATTCTAACGTCAGTCACTATCAGGACACACGTTTCCCAGTCTAGAAATGCCCAAATCGGGCATTTTCTGGTCTAGACATCCCATATCCTGATCAGAAACAAATGCAATTAAGGTCCAGCAGCAAATTCCAATGGGAACATATTATGTCTCGACCGGAAAACTAGTTTGACCAGACTTTTCTCTCTCCATTTAGATCCAATCCAATTCCCTATTTTACTTCATTTTCGCACCTTCAATACGTGTGACCCATTAGATTCCTAGTTATGTTGGCTACTCAGATCAACCATTGATCTTGAGCAAGTCATGAGTGGTATCTAGCAACATATCATGACCCCAAATTAACTAGAAAATTGGTGATTTGACTATGAACTTTTCCATAAACAATATATGTGCAATTCATCCTTTCTCCCTCACTATACCTCACTCGGTTTAGAGCATGGTTTAAGTTTCATCTCCCACTAGACTAACTATATCACATCTAGTTCAAGTGATGTTAGTACTTGTCACTAAGACTTACTACTCATAAAGATATATCTACGAAGACCTTCTTCAAGACAATCCTACTTTGGCCAAAGTTTCCTAAGTAATGATCCCGACAAGTGGTCGTGGATATACTCTCCTTCTAACAAGAGCGATGAATCCTCTATTAGCTGTTAAACTATCTTCAAATACATCAAATTGTACCCAATCAACACCCTATGAGTGACCTCTCCCAGAGATAACAAGGAATGGAGTCAAAGTACAAGATCAATATCCAAGATAACCTTGAGCACCTCAAATCCAAGGATATTTGCACCATTGCTATGATGAAATTATCATTGATATATGTTTAGAATACCTATTTGATAATTTCATAGTAGGTCTCCAATGAGCTTGACTACTCTAGCAAGCATTCATATATTAACTCTAAACATCTCATGCTTACAACTTATGAGAACTACTACTTGATCTAATCAAGGAGTAAACATATGCTAGCATGTCCAGATCAACGATATCACATTTCATTGATCCTATGGCTAGGGATGATTTAGATATAAACATAATTACATATGATAAGAATCTCACTATTATGATCCCATCATGATTTCCTTCATGCTATGTTTACATCATGGACTTCATTAATTAATTTAAGATCCAATCAATTCATATTATAAATGAAAATGCCTTTATTCATATTAATGAAAAGTGTACATATGGTGCTAAAGGTGATTGCCTTTATTGCACTTTTCTAACGCTTATGTAGCTTTATGACCTTTGTCTCCTCTATTCTTGTGAGACTTGCCCTTGTATTTCTTGAGCTTTGGACATTTGGATTTGATGTGGCCTTTCTTTCCACATTCATAGCACTTCATCTCCTCCCTGTTCTTATTGAAGTTTGATGAGGAGCCTTTGAACTTTGAGGCCCTTTGCTTGTAGTTCTTGATTGTCTCATACTTGTTGACTATCATTTTACTCTTCTAGATAGCATGACTATCTCCTTATCCACTTCTTCACTTACCCCATCATCACTAATAAGGTCCAAGTCTTGAACCTTTAAGGAAGTGGTGCTTGCCTTGAGTGCAAGGGGCTTCTTCTTCTCTCTTTCTCCTTCAATCTCCTTTTCCCTAATAAGAGCCATCTAATGTGTTAGAAGCTTGCTAATAAGCACATCAATGGGAATGATGCTCAAATCCTCCTTGGCTTCTTCTATATCCGCCACCCTTAAACTATAGTCCTTAATTGGAAGACGTCTTAAGATCTTGTTATTTACATCTTCAAGGCTTGTATGTTTTCCATATTTCTTCATATTATTAATGATAGAGAATAGGCGGTTTATCATGTCGGTGACGATCTCATTGGGCTTCATCTTAAAGAACTTATATTCATTCATAAGAAGTTGGATCTTCCTTGAACAAACTTGCTTTGTGCCTTCATGATAGTTCTCTAATTTCCTCTACATACTATAAGTGGTTGGATAATGTTGAACTCGCCCATACTCTTCAAGAGAGAGAGAGCTTGCTAGGATTACTATGACATTCTTGTTCTTGCCATTTGCCCTTTTGTGTGGTTCAGTCCACTCATCTCTTGGAAGAGCTTCATCTTCTCCTTTAGCATTCTTCCTTATTGGTGGTGTCCATTTCTTGTGAACACTATCCCACACATCGATTCCTTCACTGTCCAAGTATGCCTTCATTCGAAACTTCCAATAGGCATAATTTGATGCATCAAAATAAGGTTTGAGGCTTTGGAATCCTTCTTAGGCCATTGTAGTTCTTTGCTAGAGCTAGTGAAGCTTGATTTCTAGACCTTGTTCTAATACTAATTGTTATCCAAACAATCACCAAAAAGGGGGGAGGTGGATGAATTAGTGAGAAATTAAAAATTCTTACACACACAAGGAATATAAAGGTTGGAAGAGATGAATACATGAGTTTTATAGAGGTTCGGGTGTTAACTAACCCTACTCCTCTCCCCAATCGCAATTGGGTATTCATTAATCTAATCCTTCGATTACAATGGAGTTTTAACTAGCTCACTCCCAACTAGGTATTTTCAATCAAGGCTAACACACAATCCAAAATTTTCTTATATTTTAATAGCTCACACAACAACCAATTCCTTGTAATTTTGGCTCACACACACCCCAATTACAAAACAATCCCAAATGTTTAAGGTTAACACTCAAACATTTACAAAATAATTACTGAAAGAAATTGAGAAATAAATTTGCAAGAGTTTGAAACTTGTAAAATAGTTGGATTAATTAAATGATCTTTTGGTAGGGTATTTATACTGATTTTCCACCAAATAGCCGTTACAAATAAGTGTCATTACTCTTTCTAACTTTCTCTTACAAGTGCATTTAATGCAGCCTGCAGAGAGGGATTCCCAATAGGGAACATGGGTTTTCCGGTTGGAAAATGACCTATTTTGATACGTGATATCTTCTGGTTGGCTAAAGGCTCCAACGGATAGTCCCTATATAAGTTTTCCGATCGAAACTCCTTGTGTCTCGGTGGAGACCTCTTCGATGATGCCATACC
>CATIWF010169668.1:0-12019 GCA_949630135.1 Balakata baccata
TTTGTTCTTTAAATCATGGGATGATTTTGGCAAAATGGATTTTATCCATAAAAGTTAACAAAATATGTTTTGTTAAAAGTTATGGATAAATGCTCAAGGTTAACATGAAAAGTGTGTTTTCATGTCATACAATATTTGATTGTATGTTTCGGTAAAATTAAAATTTTTTGAAATATATAATTTTGACCGAGACCTAGAGCTCCCCTCAATCCAAAGAAAATAAACGCTTCCGCTACCAGCCAACAGGGTTTTAGGTTGTATAATAGGCCGAAAATTACTAGTATAATTGAGAAGCATGATAATATAATGGAAATGGCGGAGGAAGTGAAAAATGTGGCAGAGGAGAGCGAAGGGATTGTGGAAATTGAGCGAAAAGCGGAATGACTCACAGACGCAGAATATTACTGATAATAAAGTGGAAATGGTGGAGGAATCGAAGAATGTGGCACTAGAAAGTGGAGAGAATGTGGAACTGCCTTCATTCCTCGCCCACTTTTTCACCCTTTTAATTTTCATTTCTTTTTACATTTCCCGTTGAAGCACTTTGTGTTCAAATTAAGAGCAAAACACATGTATAGATATTCTCTTAAACAGAGCTCCGTTTCATAAATATTGTGAGAATAAAATCTCTCATATCTAACCGTTTTGCTAATAAAAATGGCATAAAAGTTAAATGCGCCTTGAAAAAATAAAAGAAAAAAAAAGGAAAAATGAAGGGACAAGAGAAAGTTGTTCTGAGGCAGACAAGCAGTGATAAAAGGGTACATTTAATTCCTTATAATTAAATACATCAGTATAAATTATTTTATATATCGATTTATTGATTTCATAATTCAATAAAAGGGTACAAGTTGCAGAGCATAAAAGCCAATTTCTGATACATATACCACTTAATACTTCTTTTAATTTAATAATAATAATAATAATAATAATAAGACAATTGTATTGCATGTTGGCTATATGTTGCGTTTTATCTACTTATACATATGATTAATATATAACATACACATAACCAAAATATTATATGTTAATTATATGTAGGTTAAATGTACAGCGAGTGAAGGAATTGTTCTCGATTAGTCTTCAAATGATGGATTCTAGAACTCAAACTGTCCGGTCAAAGATTTTTTGATCATCTAAATCTATTTGCGATATTATATTTGAGAAAGGAAGTAAAAAAAAAAAAGAGAAATATAGATGATACCCTATTTTTCTTTTTCCAATCAGTACTCAAATAGTAGTTTCCAAATGTCAAACTGTCCAATTCAAGATTTTTTAATCTTCTGAGTTCATTTTTTATGTTAAATTTGAGAAAAAAAATAAAAGAATAGAAGAAATATAGAGGACAATTTGACACCAAATTTTTATTATCTTCTTATCGTTTCCTCAAATTTTGGAAAAAAAAAATGGCATTAGATTGATAACAAAATAAAAAAACTAGTTGTGATTTAAATTTTGTGACGGTAGAAGATCATTTGAACAGTAAAGGAAGTCCATAGCAGTGGAGGAAGAATGAGAAAAACAAAAAGAGATAGGAGAGATAAAAGAGGAAAAAATTGGAAATGATTTTTATTTCGTTGATTTTGTGGAATTTGGGGGAACAAAATTTCGAACTACACTCAAGAAACGGAAAGTTGCGTAAAAATCCCAAAATTATCCTTGTATCCTAGCATTTTTTTTTTTTGGTTTTTATCCCAGCATTTTCTTGTTTATTATTAATATTTTTTATTTTCATTAATAATATTTTTAACGTATTAATATGGACTTAATAATACTTGTGCTGTAGCATTTTTTTCAATCAGTAAAAACTGCACATACGTGACAAGTTCTTAATATAATTTTATTATTTATACTTTATAACAATTTTTTTTTATATTTCAAAAAATTTTATGAGAACGATACTAGTTTATATAATTGTAAAAGATATTAAATTATATGCGATAAAGAACTTATTTATGTTCATAATAATATGGTTGTGTAGAATAATCTTTTTTAAAAATACTCATTTATTTATTTTTTAATTGTATCTCTCGTCTTCATAATGTGGCCTTGCAGCAATAAAATTATAGAAAACGATTTTTTTTTCATTTCTTAAAATTATAATGTTTTTCATCACGTAGGTTCTAATTAAACTTTGCAAATTATTGAAGTTTCCATGAAAATTTGTAGTTAAATTATAAATTCGTCAGCTAATACTACACGTAAAATAAAAATGCAAATTTGTACATTTAAAAAATTTGTGTTTTCATTTATGTATTTTTAAAATTTTATTATTATTTTTATGTAAAAAAAATAAAAAAAATACGTAAAATGAAAACACAAATTTGTACATTTAAAATTAAAAATTTTTAATTCTGAATATATTAGTTAAATTATCCCAACAAAAAATAATAAGATCCACGACCGATTTCTTAACCGATTTTACCGGTTTTCAAAACACCTTCGACTATATGGTTAGTGCTGCAGCTCTCTAGTTCTCCTCAACTTATAGAAGGCTTGCTTAGATACAAGGGTTGCTAATGCTTCTCCTCCTTCACCAACTCCTCCTAAGAATTTTCCGTACATTTGCAATATGACTGTTAAGGAGCCACTTCGTAGGTATGTCTTTTAATTTTTTTTTTTTAAATTTTATCAACTGGGTATTTCTAATTGGAGTCGTGTTTAATGAGTCGTCTTATTCTTTATCGAAATATTAAAAATTTTTAATTCGCAACCAAGGCAAATCTTTGTTGTTTCTGGGTAATTTGATTTGGAAATTACAGTATGCTAACTGTTTAAAGCATGTAGGAAATTTCCTTCCTTTCGGTTCATAACATATTTATTCAAGTATTTCAAGTGTATGTAAAATGGCATTCAGATTTTAGGCCACTTAGAATTTAAAGTGGAATTTTAAAATTGGCATCCGAAGTACAAATTTTATGCTGGCATTGGTTCAGAAATTTGGTTAGCTATATTTTCTTAGTCTCTCTCCGATTTTGATCTCTATCCATGCATTGGCTGAGCCAAAATTGTCACTCGGACCAAAAAATTGAGTGACACTAAAATGCAAAATCAATCAACTATACAAATAATGAATCTACTGAGGAAGAATTCTAAGTGCAATGCCTAAATGAGAGAATCTTATGAGAGTAGAGTAGAACTTCATTGCAGCTTCAAGTTTTATGGCAAGATGATACGTACTTGATGATGTTACTTGTGCACCCGTCATCATCACCAAGCTTCATTTATTTGACATCTTTAGATTGTATAACTTTCTGTGAGAAGAACCTAGGAGACTCTACCGGCTTTCTAAAACTTGGGGTGTTTCTATAAAATTTATTTAGTGTTATTTCTCAGTGTGGGCATTGGTTGGAATCTTCTGAAGGCAAGTGAGGACTGAGGAATTAATTTCTCAGATTAGTTGCACAAGAGAGGTACACCTGCATTGCAGAATGATTGATTCGGCCCCTTTTAACATGTATACTAAAGCAGGCTACAGTGTTGTTAAGACATATAGTATATTGGTTCTGTTGATGTTGCAGAGGAGACAAACTTTTGATGTCCAAGAAACTTCCAGTCTTGAAAAACCCTTCAGAACTTGATTTTTTTTTTGTTTTTTGTTGTGACAGGGAACTTTCTTCACAGTTGGATAGATAGATGCCAAGAGATGTTTCTGAGATGCACAAATAGTTGCAATTCCTTAGCTTTTAGACAACAGTTAAATTAAACAATCTTTGTAGAACGATCTATAAAACAATTGATACGGTTTTTTTCCCCTGTATGTGTGTATTTACTCTTGTTTGGCACTGATGACCTTATTGAATCTTCAATCTTGCCTATTACATTTTTCTTATTCCAGACTGGAATTCTGGTTTGAATTTTTCAGGATATTGTCAAGTATGATGATCATAGAATCAAGCTAGGAAGTCAACCTGATCATACAATGTCTCCAAGCTTGTAATTTATCATAATTGTTGTAGGACCTGCGTGTTGCGGTAATGTGCATCAGGTACTTCCACTTCTTAATTCCATTTACACAAACATCATATACGTATATTATCCAATTAAAAATTTGAGCATGAGGTTGGACAAAAATGGATTGCAAAGAGCTCAAAAAGAAAACAAAAAAGTGTTTCTAAAGTAGGTGCCAAAAACTCATCATGCGAACATCGCTACTGTTTTTATTCCAAAAAGCATTCCAATTTTTAAGCAGTGTATTATACACAAGTCTTCAAAGCCATAAACATAAATCCTAACTAAAAAAATTTGATACTAGAGTGAGCCATACATACATATAAAATGTTTGTTTCCAACTATCGTCCTCTTATGTTCTTCTTTTACGGTTCAAGTTCTTTGAAATTAAATCTTCCTCCTAGATCGTCATTGAGTTTCTTCTTATGATAAAAGTCCCTGGGTTCTTTCTTCTTTATGGGTCTGTTTATTTGTTATGTGACTTGTATCTCATAGATTCCCTAGCTTCCAAGTTCAGAAACCAAATGTAAGAAAATGAAACATGTTTATTGTTAATTTAATACAGTTTGTTTCTGGCATGCTGCTAACAACTCATCAGGGTCTATTGGACCATTTTGAATGAATGCAGTGCCGTGCCCAAGGCTTTTGAATTTGTATATATTATCATTTGGAGTTCTTTTACACAATCGGTCATGGAGGGTCTTTCACTGCTTTCAATTCGGACACAGCGTGATGCCAGGTTCGCAAACATGGCTATCGATTCCATTGTGAATGAATTCCGACTTAGCTCTGGATCTATCACCTTACGTAACTTCTTCCGATCATTCAATATATGCCTAACCTGAAACAAAAGAATGTTCACTTACAATTTCAGTCAGCTTCATGCTTAATTTTCTGATGTCTTTGAGATCTGAAGAGAAACACTTGTGCCTAATAAGAAGAAAAATGCCTACCTGTAGTACAAGGTTTTGATCGGCTGGTCCCTGGCTTAAGTCAACAGCTCTACGTCCTGTCAAAAGCTCAAGAAGAACCACACCAAATGCATAAACATCACTTTGCAAAGTGAGTTTTCCTGTCTGTCATAAAGAAAGAAGAAACTAGTGTTTAAATCTCACTTTCTGTTCAAACCTAGTAGAAAAACTTTTGGGATCTGAAAATAATGATTTTCCATACTACTAGTTTACTTGATTGAGAACATAGGCCAGCACTAACTTGGCATTAAGGTGACTAAGCCTTAATTTAGATGTGCCAAAGTGATAAGTTATGGTTGTTAGTAGTTCTCAAAGCCTGACATTTCTTATTTCTATTCAACTCTGAACTAGTTCTTTGAAAATAACAAAGCTGATAAACTTAAAGTGGGGTTGAGATTGTACTTGCAAGTTCAGAGTAACTAAAACTGAAGGAAGCAATGATTTGAATTGCTTGGCATTTCTGAGTACTTATGGTACTATGATCTTGTTGGATTCTGCTTTCTTTGATCAAGGAAACAAATAAAATTATTGTTGGAATTGCGAATTCAGTTTTGTTGACTTAGTTGGCATTATGGTCTTAGTTGCCAAGGCAGTTCCTAGCTAGTCCTCTGGGGATCAGGAACAGAGAAGTTACCGACTTCATTTATGTACTGCATGTGTTTTTGAAGGAAATGGGAATTATCATGTGCTGAGCCAATATAGAATAATACATGAACAGAAATTATCAAATAATTAAATATTAATTCCAGGTTCATAAATTTATTTTATACTTTTCAAAACAACAATGAACTCTAGCGATCATGAAATAGGACCTGTAATTCTGAGTAACTAGTTCCTGTTGCCTTTAAAAAGATTTGGTAGAGAGGAATTTAACAGATGCTTACCGATGTATACTCTGGATCAAAATAGCCAAATGTGCCAAGAACCCTAGCTGTCACATATGTCTCCTGTCCCTCTGGCATCAACTTGGCTAGTCCAAAATCAGATATCTGTGAAGCGTAAGAATAAGAAGTATAGCTATAGATTATCATGTTGGTCTGACAATTATTTATGAGTGGTAACTTTGAGGAGAGTTCTCTATACCAATGACTTCAGTTAAGATCATAAAAAGCCTTGGAAGTTTTGTTTTTACCTTGGCATCAAATTTAGCATTTAGGAGAACATTGGTGGATTTAAAATCTCTGTGAACAATTGGTATACCAACAGCACAACTTGAGTGGAGATAAGCTAGTCCCCTTGCTGCTCCAAGTGCTACTTTGAGCCTTAAGGGCCAATCCATTTTTGCTTCCCCAATTCCTAACAAATGGCTTCAACTATTATGTGACAAATATTTTAAATTTGACATAAAAGCATGTGATTTTGAGTGATACCAACCATTTAAGTGATCTTGCAGATTTCCATTTTGCAGATATTCATACACTAGAAATCTGTGCTTTCCATCGGCACAATATCCTATCAAGGAAACCAGATTTGGGTGGTTCAGTCTACTCAAGATATCAACTTCTACGCGAAACTCTCGTTCACCTTCAGCTTCTTTATATGCTGGCAACTCCATTTTCTTGATTGCTACAACCTTTGTATGGCGAAAGAGAAGTAAGTTTGTTCATGTCCACATAACTAGGTTTTTTGGTGATTACCAACTATACACTATTTTATTTTCTATAACCAATTAATTGGCTTACTAATATTGTTTGTACTGCAACAAGATTGAATATTTGGGGTGTTTTGCATTTTTGCTTAGATTCATGACTTCTTTTTTTTTAGCAAGGGTCATTATTAGTGTTTTTATGATTTAGTCATTGAAAATGAAAATCTGTTTGTTAGAATATTACCTCTCCTGATCGCAGAATGCCTCTGTAAACTCGGCCAAATCCTCCTTTTCCGAGGAAATTTTCATCACTAAAAGAGCAGGTTGCCTCTTCCATTTCCTTGAGTGTGAAAACTGTGGATCCATGGTGTCTTTTTGTGCTCTGGGGAGTCTGATCCTCAAGTTGCCAAAACTCAACAGGTTTATAAATCCCTGGAAAGAAGATATATTCCACTATGAAATTAATTTTGTGGAATAGGCATATACAAATACGACAGAGTACAAGAGACTTGTGCTTATGCTAAGAAGAAGAAGAGCATACAAGGGTCTGTGTGATCCTGGGACTTGCTTCGCCGGCGTTTATTCCATGCAGAGACCAGTCCAAAAGGCATAGTGGTGGTTTCCTGGATGAATTCAACTTCTGTTTCAAGATTTAAATGAACTGTAATGTTTTGTCCTGCGTAGAACAGAAAACTGAACAAAGAAACAATGTTTCATGAGAATCCGGAAGTAAACAGATGTATCTTGATGCAACTAGATAATACAGATTACAGTAAACTCTGAGTTTTGGCTAAAGGAAAAGAAGATTAAAATGGAAAAGATTATAAGTATAGTCTGCAAAGAAGAGAAGAACAGATATTAGCAGAATAATCTTATGAGTACGCATTGAGCAACGTAAGTTAGATTAGGAGAATACTCAACTATATCTTTCAACTACTTGGGATTTTAGAGAGAGAGAGATGTACTTGAAGATAAAGGAAAAGCAAAGAAAGGAAAAAGTAGGTATTGCTTGCTTACCTTTGGGTGATACAGTGGATGGAGAAATGGTGGGGGCTTCAGCTATTTTTTGACAAGGAAATACAAGCTGCGGCATCTCCCTCCATCTCAATTTGATTTTTGTTTTCACCATGAAGAGATAGGTTGCCGTTGAGAGGCTGCTTTCATTCCTTTCTTTAAATTTTCTTGGATTATAATCATAATATTTCTCTCCCAACTTTTTCTCACATTTATTATTATTATTATTATTATTATTATTATTATTATTATTATTATTATTATTATTATTATTATTATTATGTGAAAATGACAAAGGAATTAGATGTCAACAATAAGTTGATCTCCATTGATGTGGGATGTAATAAGGATCCTTATCTTGGTATTTTCAAAGTCAGTGTTAAACATTGATCAAGCATAAAAAAAACATAGGAGGCTGAAAGTGCTTTCAACTTAGAATGTCCTGAAAGATGACATGTATGCTTAACTCAAGGTTTGTGATTAAGGAAGCCTTATAAATCTCTGTTAATATTGGATATGAAAATTAATATATTTATCATATTCTTTCCTTAACATTCTTAAAAAGAAGAAACAAAACGTGTGATTAAAAGAGA
Source organism: Balakata baccata (assembly GCA_949630135.1). Lineage (NCBI taxonomy): Eukaryota > Viridiplantae > Streptophyta > Magnoliopsida > Malpighiales > Euphorbiaceae > Balakata > Balakata baccata. Next base: position 8,118 of record CATIWF010169668.1, read on the forward strand.
CAAGACAAACGTATTAATTTTTTGAATAAATTTTTATACAGGACGTAATAAATCACTTTGATTGAAAAGTTTTAGATTAAAATCTCACCATTTCTCCGAACATATGATTGCTAAGAAAAAATTAAAACAGAATTTGTAAATGAATTCAATCCACTAATTTTGTCAAAATTCGTTTATGACACAATTGAATTACTGCCTTGCTATTCTGCGAGCTTCATATTTGTCTTCTTAGCAAGATTTCCTAAGTTCAGGTGTCCGATCATGGGATCTATCCAACTTGATTTCATCTCGGTTTTTGATTATGACAATATAATTGTAGGTAAAATGATTTAATAGTACCAAAACTTGTATATATGTGTCAAATTGACGTAAAATTTTTTGTAATCAAATTAGTACAAAAGTTTTGAAATTAGTTTAGATCATAGTACCAAACACTTTTTTAGTTGATTTATGCTAATATAGATAATAGATTTGCTGACGTAGCCGTCGAATTTATTTATATAGCCACTAAATTTACTGATATGGATATCAAAAAAATTTTGATATAAAATAAAGTTTTAATACTAATTTGATTCAAATATTTGCTCCTTCCAAGTTGAATATTCCACTCGACGGTTTCTTTCTGTTGATGCGGCTGCTCGGCAATTGCGTTCACCTATTCATTTTTCCTCTTGATTTTTTTTTTTCTTTGTAGATCAACTTAATTACAACTAATTGATATTTTTAGGATAAATTACTATGAAACTTTTGAAATTTTATTGAATATACTAGTTTGAAATTATTGTTGAGTATTATAAAAATATATTTTGAATTTTTTTTATTTAATTGACTGATTTTTTAAAATTTTTTATAAACTGTTTTTTTCAAATTTGTTTTTGAATAAAACATCTATTTATCAACTTCTTATCAAAGCAGTTTTCAAAATTTAAAAAAACATTAAAAATATATATTTTTTTTCAAAAAACGCTTTTCCTAAACTTAATACCAAACAAAACCTTACATTTTTTATTTTTTTGAAATACATTATAAAATACCCCAGATTTAGTTACATTAATTATTTACTTTTGAATTAGATATTCTATTAGTTTACTAAAAAAATACCAAACATACTCTTATTTATATTTAACAAATTTAACATTTTGTAACTTCAAATATGAAAAACTACATTTTAACATTTTTATATAAAAAATACAAATTTAAAAAAAAGTACAAATTTAATATTTTTTATATCAAGTTGATGGCATTAAAAACTACATTTTCATATACATTTATTTAAATCTTCTTAATTTAATATTTGCCTTGAATTTAATTACTAGTCTTTCTTTGTCACTATGAATGCAAAATAGCTACAAAATTTAGCGACGGATTCTCCATCACTGGGTAGGACGGATCAACCAAAAAAGCGAGAGAATTTAATAAAAATTTTAAAAAACTAGGACGGATTGCATACAGACTAGTTAGGGTTTAACGAGTTAATCCGTCGCTAATATCATTTGCTAAATCAGGCAGCAAAAAATTGGCTCCCAGTATGGCAACGGATGTGCGACAGTGACGATTTTTAGCGGCCCATCGCAATGCGTCGCTAAAGTTAGCAGCAAATATTTTGCTGCCAAGGATTTACACCAAAGATATTTATCTGTCACCATGCTAGTGTTTGAGATTGTCGTTGAATATTTCAAAAACATATTTTGAATTTTTTAGATTTAATTAATTGATTTTATAAATTTTTTATAAATTATTTTTTTTAAAACCTATTTTTGAAAACATATATTTATCTGTTTTTATACAGAAGTAGTTTTTAAAATTAAAAATATAAAATTTTTTCCGAAAAATATTTTTCCAAACGAATCTCAAATGGGCTTTGTATGTAAACTAGTTTTGTTGTTTAATGATAGATGATACAGTCCAACCCTAACTGTATATATTTTTATTGGTCTAAATAAAGAAAGAAAATGGCACATTTTCATTAGCAACGGATAATAAATCCTAATCTATGGAAGAATTTAATTCTAATATTTAGAAAATTCATCTATTTTAAATTTATCATTTGTACATACAAAATAGTATTGCAGATTAGACAAACCAAAGAAAATTGGCCATTACTGGGAAAAAAAAAGGTTTGAATTTTCAAAATATACACCAAACCCCTTTTCTAAGTTTTACATTTTTCTTTTTCTTAAAAAGAAAAAAGAATTATGATACATCTTTATTCTCACAGATAACTCTAAATTTGCCCAACATGGCAGTAGAGCATGGTCAGTGGACCAGTCTCAAATTCCTGCACCCAATATGGAAAAAAAAAAAAAAAAACAGGATTATGAGACTATATATATAATACAACCAAACTTACATAATTTGTTGGAGTTGTGAGTGCTTAACCATAATATTGAATAGAGTTGAGATTCTAGACTTGTTCATCATCTTTCAGAAGAGGGAGCTTCTCATCGGAAGAGTCAGCCCTTTCAACATCATCAATCTCCCTATTGCGTTTTTCATCTTCTTTAGTTTGTCCCCACATTACAATATAGAACCCAACTCCACATATTACTGTTCCTATCACACTGCACCACTTCAAAGTCCATTCAATTCACTCCCCCAAATAATAATAATAATAAACAAGGAATAAAGAAAAAAAGAATGAAGACATGAAAATTTCATTGATCTGAATTATAGGAGTTGAGATAATATAGCTGTGGTAATTGGGCAGTATAGATATCAATATTTTAGGTTTCCTTGCTCCCATATATTTACGTAGTACTTGTCCCTATTCCTACGCATAATGCAAAGTCAATAAATACCACAGCTACTAGTTTTACTTTTTTCTCTTCAGAATAGTTATCACACTTAAAAACTAATTAACTTGTACTAGTTGTAAAGATGAGTTATATATATATATATATATACGTGATAAGCTGTAATTATATTAGTTCATGAAATTATTTATTTAGTTAATTAAGGTGTCTGGGATTGTTCTCATCACTCTTAAAGGGAGTATCATGGTGTTGTTTGGAATGATTTTATTCTGCTAGTTACATTGAAATTTAATCCAGGCAAGTTTTGGGTTCCTTCTACTCTATCTTAGGGGCGTAATCAAGTTGAGTCGATATAGTGCCAGACTCGAGTTTGATTCGATTAAAATATTTGAAGCTCGAATTCGACTTGAACTCAAATGAACTTCTTTTTAATTATTTGAAACTCGACTAAAAAAATACTTGAATTCGACTAGATAAAGCTCTATTGAGCTGAAAAATTTAATAAGTAGTTAGCATACTCGGTTCGACTCAAATATATTCTATTAAGCTAGACTGCACTCGAACTAAAGAAAGAGATATAAGATATTTAGACTATTTAAATAGTGAGAGTATAAATGTAATTTAATAAATAATAAAAATTGTAGAGCTTGATTAAGCTCGCAAGCATTAAGAGTCGAGTGTGGTGGTATTCGAACTAGACTCAATTTAATTCCGAGTTGAATTCGAGTAACTCACAAATAATTTGACTTATTTACACCTCTGCTTAGTCCGTTTAGAAAAATTAAGGAGAAGATGATAGTTTTTACCTGCCATAGTGAAGACTATTTGCAAAGAAGCTGATACCAAAAAGGGTAGCCCAAAAAATCCTAAAAGGCTGGAACAAAGGCACATAAAAAGGGCCCTTCATCCTTGTAAACGATATTTGAACACTGCTACGAATAACACTCCCAAAGATTGCCTATTTGCATGCATCCAACACAGAAAGAGTTGCAATCAATGCATATTCTCAAGTCAATTGGTACAAGTGAAGTAGATTAATTAAACTCATTTATGTAATATTAATTATGAACTTACTGTTAAAATAATGAGAAGAAGATCCATATTAAACTTTAGTTTCCAAGCATTCATGTCTCTCTCTACAATCAAAGA
>CATIWF010169673.1:0-50294 GCA_949630135.1 Balakata baccata
CCAATTCCTAAGATAAAATATATAGCCAATTATCAGTCATGCCTGGAAACAATGATAACTAATTCATAGTAAAAGCTTCTTGCACAAATATGCAATCATACAGTGGATGCAATATCTATATCATGTTTTAAAAGAAAAACAACAGCATGGATACATAGAAGTAGAAAGGAAATAAAGCAAATTTCTGAGGGCTTTTAACATCCTTTTACCATCGGCATAGCTTGCACGCTGAATTATGTAATATGTGAACACCAGAGAATTAAGTAAAACTCTTATATTATGATAGAATTGAACTGATGATATACAGCCCTATTGAATGACAAAAAAGGGAAGTAAATCACCTAATTAAGCTAATTATATAATTAGCCATGTCTACATATAATCAGACATATTTACAGCAGCTAATTAGGAATCATATCTACCCATATTTACAACACTCTCTCTCAAATTGGAGCATATATATATATCAAGTATGTCCAACTTGTTACAGATATACGATACTCGAGCTCCATTCAGAGCTTTCGTGAAAATATCACCAAGTTGTTCTCCAGTCTTAACATATTTTATAGAAATTAAATTATGTTGCACCTTCTCACGAACAAGTGACAATCAATTTCTATATGTTTAGTCCGTTCATGAAAGACTGGATTAGAAGCAATGTGAATTGCAACTTGATTATCACACCATAATGTTGTTGGTGTTGAGACCTGGAAACCAATTTCTCTTAAGAGATGAGAAACCCACATTACCTTGCACATGGATTGGGCCATAGCTCTATATTCTGATTCAGTACTAGATCGGGAAACCACATTCTGTTTCTTACTCTTTCATGAAATCAAATTACTGCCCACAAAAACGCAACCAGTAATGGATCTTCGATCAATTTTACATCCTGCCCAATCTGCATCAGAGAAGCACTTAATTTGAGTATGACTGTTTTTATACATCAAACCTCGTCCTGGAACTCCTTTCAAATAACACAAAATTTGTTGTAGATCTTCTCAATGATGAACCATCGGGGTAGACATAAACTGGCTTACAATACTGACTGCATACGCTATGTCTGGTCTAGTGACTGTGAGATAATTAAGTTTGCTAACCAACCTTCAATATCTTTCTGGTTCTTCAAATAGGTCTCCATCCTTTCTAAGCTGAAAATTAGGAGCATGGGAGTACTACATGGCTTTGCTCCCAATTTTCCTATCTCAGTTAGTAAATCCAGAACATACTTCCTCTGAGATAAAATAATGCCTTTCTTGCATTTTGAAATTTCAATTCCCAAAAAATACTTTAGCAATCTCAAATATTTTGTACTAAATTGTTTTTGAAGAAATTCCTTTAGTGATGATATCCCTTGAGCATTACTTCCACTGATGATAATATCATCCACATACACAACTAGAAGTATAATCCCATAAGCAAATTGTCTATAAAAGACAGTATGATCAAACTTGCTCTTATGCATCCCAAATGCCTCTATTGCTTGACTAAATTTACCAAACCAAGCATGAAGACTTTGTTTTAAGCCATATAGGGACTTTCGAAGTCAATAGATCTTCCCTAACTTCCCCTGAGCAACAAATCCAGGTGGTTGCTCCATATACACCTCCTCTCGGAGATCACAATGCACAAATGCATTTTTAATATATAGTTGATAGAGAGGCCAATCATAAGTAGCAGCCAAAGAAATGAACAAATGAATGGAGGTCAATTTGGCAATGGGAGCAAAAGTATTGGAGTAATCAACACCATATGTTTGTGCATAGCCCTTGGCAACAAGAGGAGCTTTGAGTCGTGCAACTGAACCATCTGAATGAAATTTTACTGCAAACACCCATTTACACCCCACTGCTCTTTTGCCAGGTGGAAGAGTCACTAATTCCCAAGTCTTATCAGCACCCAAAACATTCATCTCCTCTAACATTGCATTGCGCCAACCAAGATGGGCTAAAGCTTCTTTAATAGTTTTAGGAATTTTTACAAAATCAAGAGATTGAACAAAAGAAAACGAGGAAGTAGACAAGTGATCATAAGTAACAAATGAAGAGATAGGATGAGTACATTGTCGTTGACCTTTTCGGAAGGCAATCGACAAATCAAGGTCACTAAGAGGAGGATTTGATGACGAAGAAGATACCGGTGCCGGATTCATCTCAGAAGGAAAAGAGACAAAAGGTTTTGATTGTCTAGAGTATACCTGAGTAATAAGTGGTTTGACTGTAGGGCTAGGATCAGACCTCTGACAAGTGACATGATAAACTAACAAATCATCATCTTCTGGAGTACCTATGGGAAAGGAAGGCATAGGAAAGAAGGGTGTTTGCTCATGAAATGTAACATCCGTGGACACTAGATACTTGTTAAGACTAGGACAGTAACATCGATACCCCTTTTGTAAACGGGAGTACCTTAGAAAACACATTTTAGGGATTTCGGATCTAATTTAGTAATATGAGGACGAACAAGCCTAACAAAACAAGTGCTGCCAAATATGCGAGGAACAACAGGAAACACATTTTTAGAAGGAAAGAGTATACCATAAGGAATTTGATTATTCAAAACTGAAGAAGGCATGCAATTAATCAAGAAACGAGTCGTTGACACAACGTTTGCCCAACACTGTTAGGGGACATTGGCTTGAAAGAGAAGAGCTCTAGCAGTTTCAAGAAGATGTCAATTCTTTCTTTCTGCAACTCCATTTTGCAAAGGGGTATCAACACAAGATGACTGATGAAGTATACCATTATTGCTCATAAAAATCTGGAAATGATGAGAAAATTATTCTTTTGCATTATTATTTCGCAATATTTTGATAGATGTATCAAATTGTGTTTTAACCGCAGCACAAAAAACAATAAAGTGGGAAAATAGCTCAAAACGACTTTTTATTAAATATAGCCAAGTGATACAAGAAAATTTATCAACAAAAGTAACAATATATCTAAATCCAGTTGTAGATAGAACAGGACACGGACCCCAAACATTATAATGAACTAACTCAAACTTAGCTGACATGCTTCGCAATTAAAAGGTGATACATGCTCAAACTTTGGACACAATTTCTAAATCAAGGGCAAGGATGGATGACCCAGATGACAATGTTATTCAAAAGGAGATACGACGCTAGAGTAGGCAATAGACCGAGACACTTAATCATCCAAGATATAACGATCTCATCCTTTACTAATAATTTGCTTCGTCATAAGATCTTGGAAAAGACAAAAATTAGGAAAAAATGAGATAGAACAATTAAGAGACTTGGTTAGTTTGCTGACAGATACTAGGTTAAAAAAGAATTTGGATAAACTCAAAACAGACGATAAGAAAATAGTGGAGGTGGGCTTTCACGTGCCCGATCCAAGAACAAAAGATATAGAACCATCAACTACGGTAAAAGTAGATGTATGTGGTTGAAAAGTAGAGTAGAGATTAAGATTACTTGTCATATAATCTATGGCACCTGAATCAATAACCCATTGGGTAGAAGAAGGAGACACGTTTTTGGTTTACCTAACTTGAGAATAGCAGAGATAGACTGAGATGGATGCTTGAGTGCTTCCTGAGACTGGATTAATTTGGCATATTCATCAGCAGAAATAGTAACTATCTAATCAGACCCAGACTATGGAGTTACATTGGTAGCTACATTGGCATATTTGGACTTCTAATTTTTCTTCTGGAGTTGCTTACAATTCCGCTTAGTATGTCCAGGTTCATGATAATAATAACAAACAACTCTCCCTGATTCTTGATTCGCAGTACTACAACTACTATTATTCCCTTTATCCACTCGTGAGTTGAAACGACCAGTTTCTGTACGACTAACAAAGGCATTGGATTGTCGTATTGGAGTGGTCAACATACTCGTATCAAGATAGAACACTCTTGTAAAGACTTCATCTAAATGAGGAGATTTCAGCACTAGCAAGGACCTGGGATTTTGCACCTCCAAACTGAGAATCAAGACCAGCCAAAAAACTCATAATTGCCATATGCTCACGTTGAGTTTGCTAAACTTTTACATCAGGACTAAAAGGCAATAAAGCATTCAATTCTTCACAGGTTCATTTAAAGTTCATAAAATAAGTCTGCAGTGATTGACCTTGTTGTTCAGCACGATAAAATCCCTTGCAAGCATCATAAATACGAGAAATATTTCCTTTGCTAGATTATAAAAGTTTCAAGTATTCCATCAATTCTTTAACTGTTCCACAATGAGTAATTAAACTAATCACCTCAGCATCAATGGCATTTCTAATTTGCAAAAGTAATTGTGCATCAGTTCTAATCTAATCCAGACGAGTATTATCTATCGGAGGATCGGTAGTGAAATGGTCATCCTGAGATATACTCAATAAATAAAGTTTCATAGTCTTGGACCAATCCAAAAAATTAGACCTAGATAACTTATGACTAGTGATTTTAGACAATATAGGAACAACATCAATCATAACTGAAGTTTTCTTCTCATAAGCCAAATTATCAAAAAAAGAACTTAATCAACCACAAGAAATAACAATATGACAGAATAGATCGATGAACACAGTGATACCAAACATCGGCAAAATAGAAGGTAGAAAAATTCTTTCTTGATCAACACGGGCTGTAGATATGATGATGAGGAGGAAAAGGCAACCAGAATCACACTTATCAGCGGTGGAGAGGATGGTGCACACACTCACATGTGCCGGTGAGTGGTGACTGGGCAGAAACTTCAACTGGTGCATGAGACGCACTTGCCACGAACCAAGCGACCGGCACAACTGCTAGTGAGGGCAGTGAGACTCAAAAGTCACTCACAAGGGTGACCCAAAAAAATCCGGGTATTTGATCTCCAGGGCAGAAACCTCAAACGGGGGGGAAAAAAAAGAGAACTAGGCTGGAATATTAGTTAGAACCAACTCTGATACCATGTGAACACTAGAGAATTGAGTAAAACTCTTATATTGTATTGATAGAATTGAACTGATCATATACAGCCCTATTGAATGACAAAAAAAAAAAAAAAGAAGTAAATCACCTAATTAAGCTAATTATATAATTAGGCATATCTACATATAATCAGGCATATTTACAGTAGCTAATTAGGAATAATATCTACCCATATTTACAACATAATACAAATAAAAAAAGATAGTTTAGGCCTTCATACGAATATATTTGAGAAATGCATACATATCCACATATAATGAGGAAAAATGAAGAGGAAATAATTATATTAGTTAATGTAGAAAGAAGTAAATAGTAAAACAGATATCTGGAATGATCAGAAAAAATTAAGCAGTGTTGTGATATATTGAGATATATTTGAATAATATTAGTAATTAGCTTGATTTATGTAATTAAGAATAAGTAGAGATTTATTTTCTAATTTGTATTGTTTCATATTCTTTATATATTTATTTCCTATTTTATATTCATAGAGTTGTATATATAGGGTTTTCCGCTTATCAATGAAATTATCGATTTCTTTTCATTCTTATTCCTTTACATGGTATCAGAGCTATGGGTACCAATGGAACCCTATTTGGAAATCGATCCGAGAGTTATGCCTAAGTAAACATCTCTTTGTCATAGTTGGGTCATCATGAGTGATCCATTTTGTTTTTCTGCCCTTAAACGTAGACTATGTAATTTTTTGGGTTACCCTTGTCGGGTGACATTTATTGTTGATATATCTTGCTTGACTCTCCTCGGATTGTATGACATCTTCTCATACCTGGTTGGGTCTATATTGGTGTAGTGTGAGACCTTTTGTGTTACAGGTTTTGTCGGTTCGTATGATATTTTCTACCTGGTTGGGTCTATACTAGTGTGATGTGAGGCCTTTTGTGATACAGGTTGAACATAATTGATATCTATGCTTCAACTTGAGGGGGAATGTTGTGAGATATTGGAAGATATTTGAATAATATTCTTAATTAGTATGATTTAGGTAATTAGGAATAGGTAGAGATTTATTTACTAGTTAGTATTGTTTCCTATTCTTTATATATTTGTCTCCTATTTTATATTCATAGAGTTGTATATATAAGGTTTTCTACTATCAATAAAATAATCGATTTCTCTCCATTCTTATTTCTTTACATTAGGGTTAATGGGATATTATCCCAATGGACTCCACCTTATATGCCACAACACAATGGAGTGGTTAAAAAGAGAAACTGAATCTTATTGGACATGGTAAGGTCAATGATGAGCTTTGTAGAACTACCTAAATCATTTTAAGGTCATGCACTAGAGACTATTGTTTATATTTTGAATGGAGTCCCTTTGAAATCAGTTGATGTTACTCCATATGACATAGGGAATAATAAAAGACCCACACTTTCTTACATGAGAGTTTGGGGTTGTCCTGGTTATGTGAAGTGGATAATATCAGATAAGCTGGAAGCTAAATCTGACTAATGTTTGTTTATAAGATATCCTAAAGCATCATATGAATAACAATTCTACCACCCTTTGGAACAAAAAGTGTTTGTTTCAAGACATGCTATCTTTTTAGAGAAAGAATTTCTTCTAAAAGGAGATAGTAGGAACAAAATTGAACTTAAGGAAGTTCAAGATGCTTAAGCAGACACTGATCAACTGCCTGAACCTGAGCCTGCTACTCATACAAATGAGACAGTAGCTCAACCTTCTAAAGCACAAGAAGTTCATAGGTCAAGTAGGATACGCACTGTTGTAGAAAGATATGGATTTCTTATAAGCGAACAAAATGACGTATTATTCATAGAAGATAATGAGCCTACAACCTATAGAGAAGTTCTGAATAGTTTAGAATCTGACAAATGGCTCCAAGCCATGAAGTCGAAAATGGATTCCATGTATGAAAACCAAGTATGGACTTTGGTTGACCCACCTGAAGGGATAAAGCCCATAGGCAAATGGGTTTTCAAGAAGAAAACCGATATAGATGGTAATGTTGTTACCTATAAAGCTAGACTAGTAGCTAAAGGGTATCGTCAAAGACAAGGAATTAACTATAACGAGACTTTTAGCCCAGTAGCTACGCTTAAATCTATAAGGATACTCCTAGCCATTGCTGCTTATTATGATTATGAGATATGACAAATATATGTGAAGACAACTTTCCTTAATTGAAACCTAACTGAGTATGTGTACATGACATAGCTAGAGGGCTTCATATTCAAAGATGGCAAAAAGGTTTGCGAGCTTCAAAGATCCATTTATGGATTGAAACAAGTATCCAGGAGTTGGAATATATGGTTTGATGAGACAATAAAACAGTTTGGTTTCTCACAAAATTTGGATGAGCCTTGTGTATATAAGAAAGTTAATGGGAGTGCAATCGTGTTCCTTATGTTGTATATAGATAACATACTGCTAATGGGAAACGATATCTCTATCTTGCAATCAATCAAAATATGGCTATCTAAGAATTTCTCCACGAAAGATCTTGGAGAAGTAGCCTATATTTTGGGGATAAAAATCTATGAAGATAGATCTAAAATATTGTTCGGTCTTTCACAGTCTACATATATAGACAAGGTGCTAAAGAAGTTTAGCATGAAGCAGTCCAAGAGAGGATATATTCCTATGACCCATGGAATTACTCTCTCAAAATCTATATGTCCAAGGACACAAGATGAGAGGACTTGCATGAGTATGATTCCATATGCTTCGGCCATAGGATTAATCATGTATACTATGATATGTATAAGATCCGATGTATTATATGCTCTGAGTGTCATAAGTAGATACCAGTCGGACCCAGGTGAGGGTCATTAGGTGGCTGTTAAGAATATCCTTAAGTACTTGAAAAGGACTAAGGATGTATTCTTAGTATATAGAGATGGAGACCTTATAGTGAGCGGGTATACCGATGCCAGTTTCCAATCTGACAAGGATGACTCAAAATCCTAGTCAGGTTATATATTCACACCTAATGGTTAAGTAGTCAGTTGGAAGAGTTCCAAATAAGAAACGACTACTGATTCTACAACTGAAGCAGAGTACATAGCAGCTTCCAAAGTAGTATAGAAAGCAGTTTGGATTAAGAAATTCATTATGGAACTTGGAGTGGTTCCTAGCATCGTTGGCCCAATACAATTGTATTATGACAACAATGGAGCCATTGTGCAAGCAAAGGAGCCACGATCTTATCAGAAGTCCAAACATGTACTCAGAAGATACCATTTGATTAGAGAAATCATTGGTAGGAATGATGTAAAGGTAGAGAAAGTGCCCACTTATCAGAATATAGTTGATCCTCTAACTAAGCCATTTCCCAATGGAATTCAATATAAAAGCAATTGACTTTAGTGCAAATGGGAGGTTGTTAGAGAAGTGCACTAAAAGCAATCACCTTTAGCACTTATTGTACATATCTATGTAATTAATAAAAGGCATTTTCATTAATTTGGTATTCATTTGACATATGAATTGATAGTGATCTTAAATCAATTAATGAAATCCTTGATATATAACATAGCATGAAGGAAATCATAATGAGATCATGATACCGAGATTTTTATCATGTGTAATTATGTTAGTATCTAAATTATCCATAATCATAGGATTGATGAGACGAGACATTATTAATCCGGATAGACTAGCACATGTTATATTCCTTGATTGGATCAAGCAATAGATCTCATAATCTGTAAGCATGAGATGTTTAGAGTTAACATGTAGATGCTTACTAAGAGTAGCCAAGTACATTAGATGACCTTCTATGAGACAATCATATGGATTATCTATTCAAATGTCAATGATAGTTTCATCGTAGCAATAGTGCATGTATCCTTAGACTTGAGGTACTCAAGAATATCTTGGATACTGATTTTGTACTTTGACTCCATTCTTTGTTGTCTCATTGAGGTCGCTCATATGATGGTGATTGGGTATAGCTTGAGGTATTTGAAGATAATTGGGTAGCCAACAGATGATTCACCACTATTGATAGAGGGAGAGTATATCCACAACCTCTTATCGGGATCATTACTCGGGAATCTCTAGCTAGAGTGGAAATGTCTTGAAGATGATCTTTATTAACATGTCTAATAGAGTAATGAGTCTCAAGGACAAGATCTAACATCACTTGGGCTAGATGTGATGTAGTCAGTCTAGCGGAATCTAACACATAGTTCATGCTCTAAATTGAGTGGGGTATAAAATGGTGAAATGATTAATTGCACATATTGTTGTCTATGGAAATATTTGTAGTCAAACTACTGACGTTCCGACAATTAGAGGTCATGATGTATTGCTAGATACCACTCATGACTTGCTCGAATTAATTGTTAATTTGAGTGGCCAACATAATCGGAAACCTAATAGGTCACGCGCATTGGAAGTGTGAAAAATGAGTAAAATGGTCTTGGATGATATCCAAAAATATGAAAAAATTATTTAGGGTCGGATCAGGATGGGATTATGGGAAAAAAATAAAAAAAAATCGATCGAGGGGTCACAGGCCTATGGCAAGGCTGGTAGCATGGTTTGCACGCACGTTAGCCCTAGCCAGCATGAGCGAGGCTGGTTATTTAATTGGCCAATCGGGCCAATTTTGGCCAAATATCTAATTTAGCCCCCCAAACTCATTTTGGTAATTTTGCCAACCCTAGGGTGGTTAGGAACACTTATATATAGTAATTTTTCATCAGAAAAATACTGATAGCCTCCATAAAAATTATTTGATAATTTTTTTTAGTTTTTCTCTCTAGGAATATCACTCTTTGCTAGTACATAGAGTGTGTTCAAGACATACTCTATTGATTTCATTCTTCATTTCCGCATTGATTATCATTAAAGACAATTCTAGATTGGATTGTTATGGTTTATGACAACCCAACAAGAAGGAAATTTAAAAAATTGACATAAAAAATTAAATGTATAATTTCTAACTATGTTTTTATTCAATTAGTTTTAATGGTATAAGTAGAATCTTTTGATTCAGATTTTGAAAAATTTTATTTTCCGCTGCGTTTTATGAATGTGATTCATCCTCAAATTTCTTCAAGAAGCACATACCTAATTAGCCTCAATCCTTCTCTTTTTCCTTTCTTTTTTCACTTGTTAGGTGATATTTTCTTTCTCTTTATTTACCACTTGATGAGTACTTCTTTGCCCACTTGTTTGACCTTAACATACTAAATAAGATTTCATTTAATGTCACATTTAACCAATGATTATGTATGAATTATGTTTAATGTTCTTAGTACTTTTTTACCTTTTTCTATATCTTTATTTATTTATCTTATTTATGTTCATTATAAACAATAGTCATTCACTCAATTCATTACAAACAAATCAACTCCACTTATTCCATGTTCTTTTCCTCAACATTTAGCATTTTCAAGTCACTTATCAATCATTAACCTCTTCCAAATATTTTCCTCTTAATTCTCTTTCACTAGGCAGCCCCATAACACATTTTTATAAGTCTTATTTTTTTTTTCAAGCTACAAAATCATCATTCACAATCACTTATGGCTTAAAATCTATCATTCCTCAACAATCCAACATTTTACAACACAAGTTCACATAACCTCCATATAACTCTAATTTACCAATTCCAAACATAACAATCATTCACATAAATCTTAAATAGATAAAAAAATACTGAATTTGAAAAGAAAAACTCACCTTGATGATTTTTTCGAAGTAGGCCTAAGTCTCATTAACTTTCTCTTTTTTTTTCTCTTATTTCCTTCTCTCTTTTTTGCTCACTTATGGTGAAAATCTCCTTAATTATTTGGTTTTTCTTTTTCTAAACTCTTCTTTTCCACTATTTTAGAAGCTTAATTGACTAAAAAATGGAGGGTTAGAGTTTGAAGAGGGTGGTAATCGGCCAAGAGGAGAGAGGATGGAGAAGATGATGGTGATTAGTAGAAGAATGAAGATATTTCCTCCAATTTTTTATTTTTATACTAAAATTAAAATTTGTGCTTCCCACTAATTAATTTAATCTTTCTTTCTATTAGTTGATTAACTTAATTAATCTTGAATAATTCTTAATTATATCAAATTTCTCTTGTGCCACAAACTTATCTATTTCTTACAAATTTTTTATCAACAATTTCAATAATACCGATTTTATCCATATGGTGATTTTAAATTTTTCATAATTTTTGTATCAATCTTTTTATTCCCATTTAATACTATCTCTACTTTTTTTCCATTATAATTTGTCATTTTTCAATGGATCCAAGTTTAGATTCTGATCCGACTGACATGCTCGATTATAGTCACGCATGCGCAATTGAGGCCTTAATCGCTGCACATTACAGGTAGAATTATAAAAATATCAATTAAAGGGAGAGTTACCTTTTTAAAAAACAAACTTTGTTATTTTTAGAATTTTATAACTTTTTAAAGAATTACAATATATATTACTAGAAATTTTAAGCAAATGAATCCTCCTAATCAAATGTCACCTGATCCGGTTCAAATTATCTGAATAAATCAAACCAAAATTACTAGTATTCGGTTTAGTCTGATTAATTCAGGTCGGACCAGTTTTGCACACACCTTGTCCCGCCCTAGCCAGGCTGCCATGCCCTACGCTCAATCAACACACACTGACACGCAATAGCTTTGCAGAAGCAGGGTTGCATCTATGGATCTTCTTTGCAACGCGTATTCTAATTCCTCCGATGAAGAACTCGAACCCGATGCCAAACCTGTGCTCACCCCCGATTCGAAAACAGAATATCGAGGCGGCGTTCTTCCTCCTTCCAAGCGCCCCAAAACCCTGGTTCTTCCAAGTGAAGCTCCGGTTCCTGGCAGATACATTTCCAAACGAGAGCGAGCACTCTTCTGTCAAGCCGCTCCTTCCTCCGATCGGCTGTCACACCACAATCCTAATCACTCTCCTGCCGCTTCGCTGGGTATTTTTTATTTTTATTATGATTGTTACTTTTCTGTCAGTCTTATTGATTTTAGCTTTGATTTTTCTCTTGTTCCCTCTCTTTAAAGGATGTGTTGAGCTAATTCTGTGTTTAGCTACAAGAAATCGCAAAATTGCATAAAGTTGCTGTAGTACGACATCTTTAGCAAACATTACTTGTATAAACAGATAGTTCACGAATTGAAAATGTTAAAGATTTCTAATTATATTTGTTTTTTGTTAATTATGTCAAAGAAAATGCCAATATATATATATATATATATAGATATAGAATAATATATTCTAAAATAATTTTAATATAGTATTTTGGGTTAGGATTTGACTTACTTTTTGGCAGGAAAACAAGCAAAAGAAAGTTGAAAGTTGGTCATTGAATTTATTAAGCATTTGTAATATATTTCAGTGTGGTTAGAAGGGGAGAAAAAAGAAAAGAAAGAAAGAAAAAAAAAAGACATAGAGGGAGACACAAAACTATGCAAAAATGATAGCCAAATTCTATAGAGTTCATGGAAAAGTTACGTATACCTAACTACCATTATGTATGCTTTTTCTTTATTCTTAGGCTGGTTGATAATAATGGGACAGCAGTATTTGTATCTAAATTTCCTTAATATAACAGCCATCACACAATGTAATGGCCATTGTTATTAAGAGTTGTGAAAGGCAAGGTTGCTTTTGATAGTGCAAACAAACCATGTATCTTGCTGAACATCATTATAATGGTAACAGTCATATCAGTGTTTTTTTTTTGGCTGCTTTTTATAATGTTAGATTCCTAGAATTTGGAGTTGAAGTTTATGCTTATTGATTTGCCACTTGAGATGTCACAGTAATAACCAAATTCTTATTCTGGTTGGGTTTTGTACATTTTCTTTACATAGTAAAATGAAATGATTAAAAATCTTTGGTATGTTGTTTCTTTTGAAGAAGTAGAAGATTAAACGAAAAATTGAATATGCTTTATTAGTTTGTCAATGTAGCCTTTATGTAAACATGTGTGTTTTGACATGAACATAAAAGGAAAAAAAAAGCCTAAACTTTGGATATAAAACTATTCATCCTCTCACAAGCAGTAATTGTGCTATTTTCATCCTCCCACTTTTCTGCTTGACCAAATAGTTGACTACTTTTATCTTCCCTCTACCTTATCTATACTTGAGTTTTCTCTTCTAGATTCATATCAGGCATGGTGTTAGTTCTTTATATGTTCCCAAATATATGGAAAGCGGTTGATGATAGCGTTGTAGTTGCTCCATAATAATTGCTTCTATCTTTAAGTCATAGGATGAATTGGTAGACTGTATCACCTGTTAGCTCCTTGTGACAAGTCACAACTCACAACAAAAAGAAATATTATCAAACTTATTTTCCTTCTCTTTCTCAACTGATTGTCATACCAACATTAGTAGCTGACTTGCTGAACTTTTTCATGCCCTCAGTTTTGGGAAGCATTACAGATTCAGATGTGCCCCCTAATATTTTGTCACCTTTAAGGCAAAAAAGGGGTTGTGTACAGGCAAACAAAATATCTGAAAGGTTGTTAACAGCTCTCCATGGGCACAGAAAGGCTGTTAATGCTCTTAGTTGGTCGCAGAGTCATGGTATGCCCTGTTGTTCTCATTATATATTCTTTTATTTTCCCTTAAGATATTTTCGTGCCTTATTTGCCCTGTAAAATGTTGCATTCTTCTGCACTTGTGTGACTTTCAAATTATTTTTAGGTCATCTTAGTTTTAGGGAATCCATGCAACCTATTAAATTAAAGTGTTGATTCTCAAAAGAATACTTTATTTCACTTATGATTGGCCTTATTGATCTGTTCATTATAGTTAGTTTGCAGCTCATCTTCTTGCCTCTGCTGGGATGGATCACACTGTATTTATATGGAATGTGTGGGGCAAAGATCAGACAATAGTGCGGATGCTCAGATTTCACAATGCTGCTGTGAAAGATGTGAAATGGTCCCAGCATGGATTATCTGTGCTTTCTTGTGGGTATGATTGTGTATCAAGGTTGATTGATGTTGAAAAGGGAATTGAGACTCAGAATTTCAAGGAAGATCAGATTGTTGGGGTTATCAAGTTTCATCCTCAGAACTCCAACCTCTTTCTCTCTGGGGGATCAAAGGGCCACATCAGATTATGGGACATTAGAACCAAGAACGTGGTCCATGAATATGTTCGAGGTCTAGGTCCAATACTTGATGTTGAGTTTACTGCACATGGCAAGCAATTTATCTCGTCAAGTGATGTCAGTGGGGGCAATGTTAGTGAAAATTCTATTATTGTCTGGGATGTGTCACGACAGGTTCCACTATCTAACCAGGTAAAAAATTTCTTCCCCATATGCACCATTCTTTAACTTAAAGTTTCTTATTTACGTTGTTTTTTTGTCTCCTTTTAGGCTATTTATTTGGTAATATATCCTTGGGGAAATTTCTATAGACTGAGACTCTCATAATCTTTTTATTGTCAATTGTCATAAATGGTGTATGATTAGACATGCAATGATTAGTCAAGTTCCAAAAAGAGATTAGTTTATACTACAAGGTTTTTAGTCTGATGTTCTCTTTTTATTTTTATTTCTGTTTTTAGTTTCACTCCATTTGCCTTTACCTGAATTTTGTTCCCCCTTCCCCTTTATGCTTTGGACATTAGAGTTGATGCCTGAAACAGTCACATAACAGCATGGAGTCTGGAGTCTTTGGACAATATCTCCAAATTTATTTTGATTGCATCGATTAAACTATCATCTTTTGGGTAGATCTATTGCAGAAATTCACATACTTGAAAATAATTAGGAACAGTTAATTTGCTTTACAATGTGGACACATAAATTAGGATGAATATCTTGAGAATTGATACACAAACAATCCAAAGGTAGAGTTGACGTTTTATTCTCTGTAGGACTTCTTTTCTTTGATTCAGTTATTTTGTTGGACATGGACCCACATCTAAAATGAGACAATTTTGTTTTTTATACTTTTTCTTCCTTATTTAGAAGACTGTACCAAATTATTTATCTGTTTTAGTTGGCTGCTGAATCTAACTAGATCATGTTAATGCAAAGTGAGGTGTTAGTGACGCAGCAGGATAATATCAAAGCTGTTGATTCATGCATGATTACCAGGTTAGATCTTCTAAAACCTGTTGATTCTAGGAATACCAGGGATTAGGCATATAAATATTGATTTCACAAAGAAATATTGAAATTTGGGAATAAACTAGTGTTTTCATTCAACAAAAATCAAAAGTTCCCCAACAAGAATAGAAAAGGACCTATTTATAGTTTCCCACATCAACCTTAATTACTAAAAAATTGAAAAAGTCCAAATAGAACTAAAAAATTAACAAAAAATGATAAATTGCAGCACACAAGTCGTTGTGCCCTCGACAGCATATTCACTTTCCAGCAAACCATCCTCATTGCGCGCGCAATTACCTTTGAGCCCGTGACGGCAGAGATCCCTTATTTTCCATCGCGTGCGCCCGTGATGCTACCTCATGCCCATATCACCTTCAAAATGCCTGTGTCACCTACATCTTATATCCAAGCACTCAAAATACTCAAAAGCTTGATCTTCAATCCTCTGATCTGCATCATTCCCTCTTGGATAGAGAAAATTTGCCATTGAATTTGCAGCAACATCAACGATACCATCTTTGAAAGAAACTAAGTGTTTGACAGTAAACATATCAGAAGTGTGAATATCGCTAACAACGAAATCCACATGCCCATGTTTCAGATATGTATTTACCTTGTAATCAGACTTAGCCAAAGGTATATAATCATACATTGTCACGAGATTGTCCTTGCCAAAGGTAGCACAAACATCTCCTGTGGAAAACTCCTTCTCGACAGCCCCCCAATCATAAAAAATCAGATTACCTATGATTACCATATCTTTGTCAGCAAAATCATCACATTCCACAAACAGAGCCTCTTTTCCAACCTCATCATCAAGAATTGGATTATCAACATAGTTATTAAAGGTGCAATAAGGCGCTAAGGGGTCTTGGAGCCTAGGCGCAAGGCGCGTGCTTGAGTGATATGAGGTGCAAAAATAAAAAATAATAAAAAAAAGAATAAATTTATTATTATACTACTAGTAAGGTGATATAATATTATAACTATTAAAACTAAAAATACATAAGTCACAAAAAATAACACATACTCAAAGGGGAAAAAAAAACTTAATTAAGGTTTGAAATTCTAAATACACAAGACTCCTAGATTTATTAAAGACTTAAAGTCTCAAAAACATAAGGATCCTAAACTTACTAATATTATGCTTAACAAGTTCTAATACTTATCAATTATAAATTGTCAAAGCAAAACACAATTTTCTCAAGAAAAAAAAAACACAATTAGTCAATTGTCATCAAGATCGTCAAATTGATCCTCTCCAATCTCCTCTTCTTCATCTTCTTCCTCATCTTCTTCCTCATCTCTAAGTACTAGAGGAGTATTGGCTCTCTTATAAGAAGATACTTTTGATTTTCCTTTGTCTACTGAACACTTGAAGTGGAAATGAGCATAATGCTTTTTCCTCTAGTAGGATATGCAGCCTCCTCCACTCCACTAGCTCTAGCAAATGCACCCCAAGTCAAATTATCACTATGAAACACCAATTTATCTCCATCCTCAGATTCTCCATCCATTCTACCCATCAACCATTCATTACAGTCATCAATCTCTCTCAAAGAATTTGGGTCAATGTGGTGTCGTGCATCATATCGATGCATTAATGCCCGATTGTACTTCACAAATACCAAATCATTTAAGCGTTGTTGAGCTAGTCTATTTTTTTTTTTGCTACGAATCTGCAACATATCACAAATTCAAAGTAACTTGATTATGAGCATGATATTGAATATCACCCTACTTCTAAAAGGAACATACTAACAACAATTAATATAATTACTTACATGCTCAAACACGCTCCAATTGCGCTCACAACTAGAAGCACTAAAAGTGAGGCTAAGCACTTTGGTGGCAAATTTTTGCAAATGTGGAGTTGATGATCCATAAGATTTCCACCATTCAACTAAAGATTTTGTTTTTCTGTGTCTAATGGCTAATTCCATCCAAATATCCCTTCTCCATTTCGATATAAAGTGAGTTGGTTAGTAATTTTGTCTTGCTCATCATGGCTTGGAATCAATCTTTGCAAAGTTAAATAAAAACCAGTCATCATTTCATTATCTTCAGATATATCGGGATTTGAATAAAAGAACTCAGGATTTAGATAATATCTAGCAGCATGCAAAGGCTGGTGAAGTTGGCATTCCCATCTATAATCAATGATTTTGAACACTTCATTGTACTTTTCTTCTTTCTCATGCAAAGACTTCATAATAGCTTATTTAGCCCTATCCATAGCCTCATAAATATAACCAATTGCAGGTTTTTTTTTTCACCATCAACCAATCTAAGAACACGGACTAAAGGACCAAATACCTTCAAGATATACACAATATTGGTCCAAAATCTAGGCATCAAGATAATTTTAGTTGCCTTCTTCCCACCAGCTTCTTTTGCCCATTTGCTATTCGTCCAATCTTCTAAAGTGAACATTTTTCTTAAATTGTGTTTTTGCTTATGTATCCTTTGAAGAGTGAGAAAAGTAGTAGCAAATCTTGTGACACCAGCTCAAACAATATCTCTTTGTCCTATGAACCGCCTCAATAAATTCACCACTCCTGGGCGAACATAGATGTAGCCATTCAATGTGGACAAATTTCCAATGTCTTCTAGAATCAAATATAGGCAATGTGCAACATAAGGTGTCCAATATAAATGTGGTCTTTTTGCTTTCAATAATTTTCCTATAAATAAAATAAAATAACTATTTAATTTAACATGCATGAAAATGAAATGACTTTATCTTCTAAGAAAAATGTGATAGAAGAGAAGAAAAATTATTTCTTACCAGCAAACACATTAGAAGATTCATTATTGGTAACAATTTGCACAACATTTGTCTCTCCCACACGCTCCACCTTTTTATCAAACAATTCAAATATCTTCTCTCTAGTTTTTGAATATTCGGAAGCATCAATAGACTTGAGGAAAACTGAACCTTTAGGGGAATTCACTAAAAAATTAACGAGTATCCTCTGCTTTTTGTATGTCTAACCGTCTATCGTGATATAACAACCATATTTAGTCCACTCTTCTTCATGGGATTTCATCATAATTTTCATGCTATCAACTTCTTTTCTCAAGAAAGTAACTTGCACCTCATGGTGGCTAGGTGGCTTCAAACCTATACCATATTGTCCTATAGACTCTACCATCACTTCAAAACTAGGATAGTTAACAACATTAAAAGGAATAGCCGTATCATACATTCATCAAGTTATGTCCCTACAAGCATTTTCCGCAATTTACATGCTTCGTTTATTGTAGTTTGCTTCTCCTTCTTTGACCCCTTCATACTTTGAATAATTTTTTCTACATTAGAAGCAAAATACAAATCCATTGGACCTTTTTGCATTGACCTCTTTCGCATATTTACAGCTTTACTTTTTGAGTCTTTACTAACTCCAATATCATCCAACTCTTCATCATCACCATAGGTATCCACATCCACAAAATCCGGAATTGCAAGTCCTTCAAGATTAGATTCAATAGCTTTCTTCTCCATGTATTGTTTAATCTCTTGACGCACATGAGGCGGACATCTCGTACAAGCTGTAGTATTTCGAAATCCTCCCACAATATGTTGCTTGGCACGATAAATACTCCCTTTTGAAAAAGTTACAAATCAAATTATTGGTATTATTTGATTTTTCTATTCAAACATACTTCCATCCCGGATTTTTTAATGATCTATTTGTTGAAGTATTAGAAGCATTACTACTAGCTTCCATAATGCATTAATGAGGCTGAAAAAACAATATAAATTAAAGCAATAAGCAATGAAGCAACCAAATCAACACAATCTGCAATAAATCAATATAAGACTTATAAGCTAAGGCTGGAAAAACCTAAAATTATAATAAAAATCACTAAATCAGCAACCAAATCAATACAAAATCAACAATAAATTATAAATCAATATAAGCATAAAAATTTCAAACTTATTATTGAAAGATTCACAATAAGAAAAAAGAGAGAGAAAAAGAAGAAAGAAAAATTGAAAAAGAAAAGATAAGATTATAGGCTATATTATAGGATGTAAATATGTATTATTAGCCTAAATAGGAATTAGATTGATTTTCTTCCTATTTTGGTCTCTACAAAGTTGTATATATATGTGTATTCTTTCATAGTGAAATACACAATTGATTTCTCTCCATTTTTTTTCTTTACATGATATCAGAGCTTGGGGGCATTTTTAGAAACAAATTTGTGTTTTATTATTATTTTTTTCTTGCCCTAGAAAGCAAGAGTTTTGCGTCATTATTTTAGAGTGACTTTAGTATGTCATCGCTGACCCTAGAAGGAGCACCACCTGCCAATTGGTGCTGGCCCAGAATTCGGTGATCAGAATCTTCATGCTGGTTTCCTCTCCAAAGGTCGCCTTGGTCTTGGTGTTTGTTCACTGATGTTTGTTTGCTCATCAGAAAAGTTTGTACATTCTCTTTTCTTACTGTTTAGGAAGGTATTTCACTGTTTCGGAGTTAAATTCGCTGTTTGAGGTTAAATTTTATCCGATCTGGTTGGATCTACATCGGTGTGGTGTGAGGCTTTTTGTATTACAAATTTTGTTTTCCTCTCTTGGTGATCGGTATAATTTTGAGTAATTTGTTTGATTATTTTAATAAATATGGAGGAAAAGTTTGTCATGATATCTGCAGATTAATATGCTATATATCAAGATTTTCTGAAATCTCAGCCTAGTCAGCCTACTTCTGTCACTACTATCATTGAATCAGATAAAGATAACACATGTCTTGTGTCTTCCTCTTCCAAATGGATAATTTATTTTGGTGCCACAGACCACATGACAGGTAATTCTAGTATGTTTTCTACCTTTCAAAAACACACATCTACCTTTAATGTTACTTTAGCAAATGGAACCACATCGTCTGTTCTTGGGTCTGACACAATTATTTCCACTCCAACATTTCCTTTGTTATCTGTTCTTAGTTTATCTCAGCTATCTTTCAATTTGATTTCTGTTAGTAAACTTGTTCCTTAAACTGTTTTGTCTTATTCTTTATTGATTATTGTGTGTTCCAGGATCTTGCGACGAAATAGGTTATTGGTAAATGACATGAGTCTGTGAGTCTTTACGTCCTTGATACAAAAGTGCCGAGATCCATAGCTTGTTTTGGAATAGTCAACCCATTTGAAGCACATTGTAGATTCGGTCATCCCTCTCTGTGTTAAAGAAATTTTGTCCTCAGTTTCAAAGTTTGTCCTCATTAGATTGTGAGTCATGTCAATTTGCAAAACATCATCTTAGTTCAAGTCCAAGAGTCAATAAACGAGCTAGTGCTCCTTTTGAGTTAGTGCATTCAGATGTCTGGAGTCCCTGCCTTGTTATATCCAAACCAGGATTTCAATAATTTGTTACATTTGTTGATGATTATTCTCGAATGACATGATTATACTTAATGAAAAATCGTTCAGAGATGTTTTCTCATTTTTCTACTTTTTTTGCTGAAATTAAGACCCAGTTCCATGTCTCTGTTCAAACTTTGAGAAGTGACAATGCTAAAGAATATTTGTCTACCACTTTTCACAATTACATGATTCAACATGATATTTTTCATCAGATTTCTTGTGTTGATACACCATCTTAAAATGGGGTTGTTGAGTAGAAAAATACACCTTCTAAAAACTGCAAGAGCATTATTGTTTCAAATGAAAGTTCCTAAATGTTTTTAGGTAGATGCTGTCTCTACAGCTTGTTTTTTGATTAATCGGATGTTGTTGTCTATTCTTAATGGTGAGACACCTTATCGTGTTCTTTTTCCAAATAAAACTTTATTTCCTATTGAACCTAAGAAAAAAAAATATTTCAGTAGCTCTCTACCAGAGCCACCAACACATTCTTTCTCTCCGTCATTCAATCACAAGAATTCTGTTTTCTTTCCTTGGATGATCGTTAGCCATAGCCTTGCTTGTATAAATAAATCTCCATGTCGCCGGATAACTTTCTATTGGCTACTTTTTCTTTGTAAGGTTGGTTTAGTCTGGATATTGTGCAGTCTTCATAGATAATATGTTTGCTAAAATGCCACAAAGAGCTCTAGTATGTTTGCTAAAATCATTCCGAAAGGAATATAAGTGTTTAGAAATGGGTTTAGTAAATTCATGGATAATATATTTGC
The DNA here is from genome assembly GCA_949630135.1 of Balakata baccata. Lineage (NCBI taxonomy): Eukaryota > Viridiplantae > Streptophyta > Magnoliopsida > Malpighiales > Euphorbiaceae > Balakata > Balakata baccata. The sequence continues at coordinate 21,163 of CATIWF010169673.1, forward strand.
TAAAATGCCACAAAGAGCTGCTAATTCAAGAGTGAAATAAATTGGATTATTTCTGCTTAATGCCTCAGCACGCGTGCATTCCACTCCTATTCTGGGATGATAAAATCATGTGGTTAATTAAACTCAAAATCGTGGGTACAGGTGGTAAAATTGTAACAAAATGGAAGTATAGATGTTTATTACTTTATTTGTACCGAAAATGAGTGGAGGACAAAGTGACAAATTGTGACAAGTACAGGGGGTTACAGTGACACTTGCTTTGAGCCAGAGTTGAAATAATCGAACTTCAGATAACATAATAAACATTTTCTTACATAACTTTAAGTCATGTTCCAAATTATAATTTATAGTATGGGTGATGAAAACCGTAGCTAATATTTTCAAACAAGGAATTGGTTGTGAGAAATTAGAAAAGCAAAACTGTGTTATACATTAGTCAGATTCAATTTATTATTTTTTTAATGATTGAGTTGAACTTGTAATTGATTCAATATTTCAGATTTTCCTTTTGGCAATTAAGCCCAAGAATCTGTAAAGATTTTTCAAAATATTTGGTCTGATTCCAATCTGTAAGCATTGAGGATTAAGGTCATTTGTGCTTTGAATCGTTTTCTTTTTTCATTTTACTTCAAGGATTAAGGTCATTGAGGATTATAACCATGGGCAAGGCAGTTGACTTGAGTGACAACATTAATGTGGAACGTCAAAATTTTTAATTCATGGATTTGCAAAGTTGATGTGCTGTTGACATCTTACTTGACTTCCATTATGGTACTTGTTATTCTAGACCGGTAGCTGTTTTGTGATGGAAACCCCAGAAACTAAGGCTTTTGGTGTTTTTTTTTCTCTTCATTTTCAAAATATGGGTTAATTAGAGTTTGATTAATTCACTGCTCGTGCCTGTACTTTAGTGCTATATGCCAGGACTTCTGTTTCACTATACAGTTTTATTAATAATGCTTTTGAGTATTAATGTCTCTAGACAAAATTTATTAAGGCTATTCCATCCCCTTTCAGCATGGATGATAATTTAGATTAAAAAAATAACTGATAACCATATAGTGAAAAAAAAATTGTGTCCATGTGGCTGAGATGCTAGTTAGCTGAGAGAGAGGTCCATATTGCCAGCAAAATGTGAAAAACAATCTCTTTTGTCTGATGGGAGTTTGTTTTGTGGGATAACATGACTGACCTTATCCTGTTAAACAGAGCTTAGCACTAAAATTAATTAAGAGGCAAGGTCCAGTAGTTGTCGGCCTGATTTGAAGGTGTTTGTATTTCTCTCTATGCTGTTGTTCTGCTGGATGATAACCCTGTATTGTCTCCTTTTGCTTTCTTTTCTAGAGTTTCTAGATCATCTAAAATTTAGAACTCTGTTTCTTTTACTCAAAAGAAAAAAAAAGAAAAAGAAAAAACCCTATATAAGAATTCTTTTTTTCTCTCTTCTTAAAAAATAATTCTAGCTCATCTTGTTGGTTGTTCTCGCTGCATTTTGGATGGCAGCCACCAGAATTGTAACTTATTCGTAAATTTCCCAACGAGAAGAAAAGAAGATGGAGGGTTTTGTAGTTGCTAGTAATTGATGCTTCATTCTACCAGCATCCTTTGGATGCATTTCACAAATTCCACCTATCTCTATATGTAAGAAAATGGCAAAGTTGTTTTAATGAGTCTACAAATGTGAGACTTGTTTTTGAATGATTAATATGGTTTCAAATAGCTGTTCAAAGTATCTGTTGATTGATTAACCTTTTTCTGTATTGATTGTTTTTGAAAATTTTTGTGGTCGACCGCTCAAAGTTTCTTGCATTCTCAGAGTATGATGATAAAATTTTCAAGACATGGGAATGTGGCATGAGAGCCAAATACACATCTTCGCTAAATTTCTAAGACACATCTGCACTGTAAAGAAAGTAATAATACAATAATGAATAAATAAATCAGAGAGGCTTCTAAAAAGCACCTTAAAAATAAATTTTTACGCAATACACATAATTAAAAATTTTAAAGTTAAGACTTCAAGAACTCAAATTTCTCATAATAACTAAACTTGATCATATTTAATGTATGAAATGGTGTACTGTTCTTTAGACAGTCCAGACACTTCATAATCAAATTTTAACCTTATCCTCTAGTTAGCAAGCTTCATATGCCATTTGTTTATCCTAAAATAATTGAAAGAGGCTTATGTCATATGTTTAGGATGAAGGTGTTATGTGAATAAGGTTAGGAAATCTGTATCCTTAAGATAAAGTATAACTCAATCCTTTCAAATTGTTGTGAGATATTGTTTCTTTACACAAATTAAAAGCAATCCTAGAATTTCGACCAAAAAAAAAAAAAGCAATCCTAGAAAGTGATGTCACATCATCAGTAATTTTCTCAATTTGAAGTGTCCATCATTGTCCCTTGACTTTCTTGAAAACTTGGAAACTGCAGGACATCTTCCCTAAATTTTTTTTTTTAAAATTTGCAAAAGTGGTCTATTAGCAATGTGTTATATCTTAATCAATTTAGAGCTCATGGTTCTTGTGGCTATCAATTCATTTTAGCTGTTGCATATTCATGTGAAACATATAGAATTAGTGGAATAAATCACTAAAAAATTGAAAAACTAAAGGTAGTAGCTTATTACTTCATTTCTTTTTTCCTTTTTGGCAATAAATTATTAATGCTTATGCCTTCTAGAAAGGTGTAACAATGTTGATGAAAGATTATGGGTCTGCCAGAAATTATGAGAACCCAATTTTCACATTGAATAGATTGCCAATAATATGCACCTTGGGGGTTGAAGGACTTATTTAGCTTTTTTCAGGACTGATTTGCACTTTACTGTAATTTTAGATGAACACAGTTTAATGCCCGGTCTACTATCTGCACAACATGAAATATTCTCTGGAAAGCTTGGTACATGCACTTAAAATAATTCATCTCAGGAAAAAAGGCTAGCACTTATCTCTTCCTGTTGGCTATCCACCAAAAGTGCTTTTCTGAATATTGCCTCGTGATGTTTCTGCTTTTTTCCAAAAGTATATAAAAATCCAGTTGACTTTTTGTCTTATTGATGTCATCACTGAGATTTATGGAGTTGTAAGTTGATTTTTGTCATAAATGATTTAACAGAAATTCAGTTGTCATTTTTTTTTTAATTTTTAGTAAAAAGGGAAATGATTAGTAACCCACGACTAGAACTGATATTCTTACACTGAACTTTCTCTTACCTTTTCGACATTTCATTTTTGTTTTTGGTAAACTAAAAGGGAAAAGTTGTCTGCTTTATCTGCCTGATCATAACAACATGACAAGATATCTACAAAATTATATAAGCATAACTGAGATAATGCACCAAGTGCTTCCAGGTGTTGTCAGTGATGATAGTCCTGATGATTTTTTGCATGTTGAGTGGAATAGGATTAAGTTTTATGTTCTATAATTGGGCCATTGTGATATCTGGTTCATTGAAAGCAGATTGATGGGGCTTAAGAAAGCCCAAATTTAAGAACTTGAAAGCTGAATGTCTTTTTATTTGTAGGGTTGTTTACTTTAGTAGCTTGACCACCCCGTAATTGAATTTCCTATGCTTTGGGATTGCTGGTAGTTCTGCCATAAGTTTTGCAATCGTGTCAGTTGGCTACTTAGAGACACACGGAACTCCTGTTTCTAATTATTGTTTCCAATTAGTTCTTGAGATAACTAATCTAGATCTTGAAAGTAGTCTTAACCCTTTAAATTATATACTAAATGGGGGATGGAACTTCTCATGAACCAGCATGTTGAACTACGGCCTTATATATATATATATATGGCTTATTAGTGATTTGTGATCTATATTAACTATTTTGAGTTATAATGCGGCCTTCTTTATAATCTAATTTACAATGCTTGAATTCTTACTTTATCAGGTTTATGTGGAGGCCTATACCTGTCCCTCTATAAGATGTCATCCATTTGATCAGTGTTTTGTAGCACAGTCAAATGGAAATTATATTGCAATCTTTTCTTCAAGTCCCCCATTCAGGCTAGACAAGTATAAGAGGTTCGAAAGCCATGGGGTATCCGGGTTCCCCATTAAGTGCAACTTCAGTTTGGATGGTGAGAAGCTGGTGTCTGGTTCGTCAGATGGTTCCATATACTTTTACAACTACAGATCCTCAGAACTTATCAGGAAAATCAAGGTATATGAGCAGGCTTGCATAGATGTTGTTTTCCACCCAATAATGCCTAGTGTAATTGCTTCATGTGGTTGGAATGGAGAGGTTTCTGTGTTTGAGTGAGCTTACTTTCACTTCATTTTGCCGCAATGCACAGTTGCTTGAAAGTTATGCAGGCAACTTTTAAGGCAAAACTTTTGAAAGCAATGTTGTATATTTGTGTATCCGAAAGGAGGGTGGAAAGGAATGAACGAACAATGTACAATGCCACAAGTTAAGAGATAGTATTAATTTATCAAAAGTTAACCCGTGCTGCACTAGCATTTCTTTTCCCTTGGCCCCAAAATTGCAGATCTCTACAAGGCAACGTGTGAGACTAGTTTATTCTTCATTCTGACCTACACTCTTTGGTTGTCAAAAAGACTGTAAATTCTTTCTTATCAAACAAAAAGGACAATAGATTCTCTCTTATCGAGCACTTCATGATGTTACACTGAGGCACCCCTAGTGGTTATTTACAGAGCTGACAGCAAGAGAAAAGAAGGATGTTATTGTTGTCTAGTAAAAAGACAGTAATACCCTCATCACAACAAAAACAGGCAGTTACATTCTATTTTTATTGAGCAAATCTGCAAATTGCAAAGTGCAATTGGTCCAATGAAATGCATTCTATGATTGATGAGTCCAATTTATCAGAAACAGGGATTATTGTGTGTGTGCGTGTAATTATTATTGATTTATTTTGGTGAAGATGTAGAAAATGACATGACTGGCAAAATGCATCAAACTGTTTTGCCTTCTATTAGAATGTCTCGAGGCCCAAAATGTTGGCCTGTCTCCTCTAGTTGAAGTATGGGGCATAGAGTTTCATAATCTAAAGTTAGTAATATAAAATTTTGATCTCACAGCAAATGGAATAATGGCCTGCCAACCTGCTGAACCCTAATGAATGTCTAGAAGTTCAGATGGAATGCATCTTTGAAAAACTTGCAATATTATCAAAAAATAATAGAATAAATGTAGTAAGATAATATAATTCACATTCATAAATAACTATCAAATGGGTATTCAAATAGAAAAGGGAACTATATAGCTAGAGGGTGTTAAATGTTGTTGGTTTAGTGGTGTAGGTTGTTATTTAGTCTAGATACCCCTAACCCATACCTACCACCATCAAACAGTTTATAATTCATTATAAGAGAGTTAGTTGTGGGGGGCATACTTGTATTATATTCATTCACCTCTCTTTCATTACAAAGAAAGAGAAGAAGAAGAAGAAAAGGGTTTGAAGAGAAACTAAAGGGGGGGCCAAAATTATAAAAACACATAACAAAAAAAGAAAAAAAACTTAAAAACAAAGACATAATTATGCAGTTGCCTTTCCATTCTTCATGGGGAGCAATTGTAGGGGGAGACAAGACACTCCCACCTCCCTTTTTAGATGCATTTGCTTATGGGACCAACAAATCCAAGCCCCTATCCTCCAACACCGCCTCATTAAACTAAAACATAGGTCAAATAACCCTATGAAAACCCTAAATTTTTCTTTAATATATCCATCTATTTTCCATATTCATGAGCACTATCCAGACAAACGAGCATTCTTTATAACATGAATGGTCCACAACACCTCTCAAAACTGTGTCTATTGGAAAATTTGCTAATCCCTTTATAGCCTAATCCTATTTTAAGTGTGAGAAAACACATTTATTCAACCTATTTGTCCATTTATACTTATGTTTATAAATATATTTATATATGTATACACATTCAACTTCCATATGAATATGTTCCCCACCTTACTTGGCCTGAAGCAACCCCCACCCTCCCTTTTTCTCTCTCCAAAACCAACACATTATCTTCTTTTGTTATTTATTCAAAAACAAAATGAGAAAAGCCATATATGAACTAAGAATTTCAAGCTCAATGTGGATGAAGTTGAAGTTGTATCAATGGTAAAATCAAACCCAATAGTAATCAAATAAAAAGAAAAAAAAACAAAGGTTAGAATGTGCCCCTACTCCATTATATATGACTGCAATCATAATCTAAAAAAAATAATAATAATATATTTATTAATTATTTTATGTCCTTGTGTGGTCAAGCGGGTGTTCGCCTTTACCGGGGTCCACCGGCAAGTCTAATCGGCCACAAGAAACGATGGGCTAAAAGGTTAAAACCTAAGCAAATTGATATTCCTGTGTAAGATTGGACATAAACTCAACAAAAATCCATAATGGTTTTATGAATATGAATTTGTTTGCTTTTGCTTTATTCTTTTTTGAGTTAATGATTAGAAAACTAAGTAGCAGCAACATAAAGATTAATTAATGAAGAGGAATCTAAGACTATAGTTAAGAATCATTATTAATAATACTAATAACCCTAAAGATTAATTAAATTATGATTTGTTAAATTGTGGGTCGTCTAGACTTTTTGGAGTCATAGTTTTCAACTTTAGATTAATGTTTATCCTCTCCTACATTGTAGACCATAATCAAAATGTTTCAAAGTGTAACATATCAGCATTAGCATCATCTCTTTCTTCCAATCCCAACCCTATAAAGTGACCCGACAAACTCATTTTTTTGGCATCAACATGTGATTTGTGGCCATTACTGATTCACCCTTTTTTTTTTTTAATTTTTTTTACCATTAAAAAATTAAATATAGAAAATTTAATAAATAAATCTTGCTAATGCAATTGTTTTTATTATTGTTGGTATCAAATCTTCTTTTATTTATTCAAATTGAGGAAATATTCCTTGTAAAGAAGTCTGTAATTGTGTGTAGGCCAGAAAACCATTGATCAACTAGTTGGCTAGCACTTTATATCTATGAAATATATATATATATATATATATATATATATTTTCTCTAATGTATATTTATATTGTTCTATAGTATGCTCCACAATCTAGAAAAACATTCATGATTACAATCTAAGATTAAATTTAATTAATTAACTACAGTTTCTTATTATCTTAATCGTATCTTGAAAAAGCTACGTGAAAGATGTTCATTTCAACTATATGTCACCAGTCCATGCCACCATGGTCTAGAGTCTCAGTCCAGCTAGATTCCAGTTTCTTTAATTAGATACTTTATATTATAATTATAATAAATATTAAATCATATAAATCTATAGTACCCTTTTCAATTTATAAAAAGCAAGATTTCATTTTCAGCTTTTCTAGTCATCTTTGCTTTCTTGAAACAGTGTTCTGAATAGTAATCTTTGTTGCACGCTGCATGGACATTTAGTCAACTAATTGTTTCCACCTATATACTATAGCTATTACCTTTAATTTATTATATCATTCCATCAAAATTATTGATATGATTTTAATTACCTACCATTCTGTAATTAATAAAAAAAAAAAGTGGTCTGAAAATCTCAAGTAAAATAGCTAATGTCACATACATATGTCTGTTTGCCAATAACAGGCATATCATAGTATTTTGGTCTCTTTATAGGTTATAACCATTTGAGGTGGCGACTGATTTGCCCTAGTATAGAAACATGCTTGATCTTCCCACAGTCTACTTGATTCAGATTTATTAATTACTTTCTTAAATAATCAGATCTACAATGTTATTCACAAATCAATTTAAATTAGGAAAAAAAAAAAAGCTGTTCTAGTTTAATTCTCTTACTGCTATTGAAATATGATTTATGTAAAATTTTGTTAGAGATAAGTTTAGAAGATAAAATAAATGTTTATAATTATGATGGAGCCAATATACGAATAATATAAGTTATTTTAAAGCAATTAATGATAAATCTACGATTATCAAGCTTGATTGTCTAGACTCGCATGATTTTAATATTATATTAGAATCATAAAAGAATTAACTGGCACATGGCTATGGACTACGGACTATGATGATAAAATCTGAGCTCAAAACTAGAAAGACTATATAAAGATTGACTAAGCCTTTGACTCAAGTAAAGAGAAAAATACAGATAAAAAATATTGGATTAAGCAAGTGAATTGGATTAAGGTTAGTTCCATTTGAAAGAAGACGTTAGAGACAATTCTACATCAAAAGTTTAAAGAATAAAATAAGGATTTATAATTATAATGAAACTAATATCGGATTAGTTTAAATAATTTTAAAACAATGATTAAATCTAACATTATCAAACCTATATACGTATACACCAAGAAAGTAATTGTTCTTTATTATGTATAGACCTAACACTACTTTTTACTTCATTGATACGTAGCTAGGGAGGCAGAGAATGATGACTTACAGTATATATATATATATATATATATATAAGGTGTGTAAGATAAGAAAAGAATACAATGTTTTCTATAAAGATTACTTCTTGTTAGTAATCATATATTGTGGTATGTATATTATAAATACATATTAAAAAAATAAAATAATAATAAAAAAGAACTTGATATCCTGACTGTGAAATGAGAGTTTATATAGTGACTACAATAATTGGAGATTTGCCTTTATTAGTCACTGCTGCATACACTACTCAATAAATCTAGGTTCTTGCAATGACATTTACATCAAGACTGACTCTAAATTTTTGGACACCTATCCGACAATGGTGGATGAATGGTGAAGTGGATTGACCTATATGCTTACATGATAATTATTTTTTTATTTCTCTTTTTAAAAGAAAAAAGGGTAAAAAATTTCATGAAAATGAAGCAATTGCTATTCCCTCTGTGCATGTATCCTCAAAAGGGTAAAATCACTATCCATGAAAGTGAAAGAAATAAAGAAAGAAAAAGGAAAAAGGAAAAAGAAGCACTTTCAAAAGGCCAAAGTTAACGGAAACATTTTTTTTATATTGTTTCAAAAGTTAGTCATCCTTAGATAAGGACTTCGCTGTAAAAAAAACCCTAATGGATAAATAAAATATATGCAACGAATTATTAATAACATATGTAAATTTTTTATTATATAGTAACATAATAAAATAATTTTAAAATTAACAACCTTTGCAATAAAATATTCAAATTATTAAGAATAAACTTTAACTATAAATTTTAATGCAATTAAAAAAAAAAAAATTCCAATAGGTAGCTTTCCAAAAGTCATTTTTATTAATTCGCCCTCCTTTCTCGATTTCAATTGAAAGTCCGTAATTTGTACCCTTATTTTTTTTTTCTAATTTCATTTCTGGTTAATTAATTCAGATATATATATATATTGTATTTAATTTTGATAAAAACTTAATTTTGAGTTGCTTCTCTCTTAATTTAAATCAAATGAAAAGAAAAGAAAAAAGAGTTAATCAATATGAAGTATGAAGTGGAGAGCATACAGCATCAATTATCCATGCATAAAGATTTCTAAGGAGAGGGCCTCGGGGTTCATAATTCAGTTTATTTTAGTTTGATATTCAGAATTAATTTAATTAATTTAAACTATATCGGCTAGAATTTTGAAAAGTGATAAAATAATTTCTCAAATTTTTTTAAAGCAGTTATATTATCAAATTTGAATTTAGAATTTCTAATTAAACTGGATGAATTTTATTCCAATTCCTTCATGCATTTTAGATTATTGTTCACTTTATTTGGTTTTTATTTTGAGTCCATAAAGGACATTTTCTTTTTCTTTTTTTTTTCTTTTTCCTTATGGTACGAATCAAGTACCATATTCTGCCTTGTGTAGCCGCACATTTTTTTTTTTCGTCATTTTCAATATTTATCCTTTTTATCCATATAATGATGAACATGATCATTTTCTTGGTGTCGGCAAAAAAATTAGTGCACTAAAATTTAATGTCGGTAAGAAAAAACATCAAGAAAATATCACTATCAAATCCATTTATCTTAATCATATGAAATTAATCTTGTATAATTATGTGGATTTAGCAATGTGTTTCATATGTGTTTGAACCAAAAAAAACATGAGTCACATTGATTTGAAATTTTGGAGAATTTATATGAAACTATTTAATTCTAATACCACCTTTTTACCACAAAATTTTTTAGCCTATACGTAAGAAAAAAAAGGCAAATATATATATATATATATGGGCGAAAACATATATTAGTTTTTGCAGTAAAACTTGGTTCGATACTAAAATTTTACATCTTAAATACTTAAATTTTAGTTCAATTACTCTCCTATTAGCCCATCAATTTTGGGCTATTTCACATTTTAAATTTTTTTTTGTCTTAATCTATATATAACGGACTGAAACTAATTTTACTTGTATCGGATATGACTTTGAAGTGTTATAAAATACTCACACAAGAGTTTTAAAGTAACTGTATGCTTATGATTCGAATTCACGACTTTTGATTAAGCTTAAAGAGTTAACTCATTTACACCATCTTCATTAGGGATGACAATGATACAAAATTTCACGGGTATCCATGTCTATTAGTACCAATTTAAACTCTAATGAATAGCCTTATTAGGATTTTAGGAAGAGTTTGGATAGTACTTTTTAAATCTGTTCACAAATTTGAATAGAGTATGAGTAGAGACCATTGAGTATCCACTACCTAATCATTGAGTATATATATATATATATAAATATAAATATATATATATATATATATATATATATATATTCCATTGAAATTTAATAAATATAATAATATAATTAATTATTATTATTTTTTGTTTCTAAAGGTTGATGGATTACAAATATAGTGGGAGTTTAAGATTGAAATATAATTTTTCTATCATAATGAATAATATATAATTTTATTGTTTTAATATTATTTTTGAACAATTTGATGAATTATTTTAATTTGAATATGTGGAATTAGATTTTATGTTTTATTTTATTTGTTTTATTTGATTTTATAGTAATTTATAGGGAAAATTATTATTTGCCCTATGTAGTTTGATATAATACACTAGCACCTCCTATAATTTGAAAAATATATGATTTGTCTCCTTTAGTTTCACATAATATACAAGTTTGAATTTTACCTCCTAAAATTTTGATATATTCTATTAGTATTCATCTACAAGTTTGATTTATTAGATTAATATCCCCTTGAGCAAAAAAAAATATTCTTTTTTCCTAGTGTTTTATATTATTTTTCAATATCAGGAGTTACTAATGTATTATGTCAAACTATATTAGAGAAATTGTATATTTTCAAACCTCATAAAGGTATTAATGTATTATGTCAAACTACAGGGGCTAAACAATAATTTTTTTTAATTTATAATAGATTGTTTTTATATTTTAAAAATTTTAATTATTTAGTTAGTTTAAATTTTATTTTATTGTAAAATTTTGAATGATAAACAGGTAATTAAACGGTTTGAGTATTAAATGAATAATGTTAATCGGATTTGAGATGGGTACGAATATTAAATTAAAATTTTAAACGAGTTTAGAATGAGTTTAAATAGTGGTATAAATAGTCATATTTGAATTTAGATTTGGATAGAGCAATTTTTGCAAATACCCTTCCCATTGTCGACCCTGCTCTTGAGTACACTTTAAAATTTTAGTATAGAAAGCTATTTGTACCTTGTTTTTAGTATAAGAGATCAATTGAATCAAACTTATCTATAAAAATTAATTTTTTTTGACTCATATCTTAATACCCTTAATAAAATATCATGATTTAAACAAGCATAATAAAAGTGATATATAAAGGAAAAAAATTCAAGATTTTAAAATTAAGAATGTTTTGCAAATTTGTTATATATTTGACATTTTTTTAGAAAAAAAATTATTTTAATTTTTTAATTGTAGAAAACTGTTTTTGGAGTGCAATAGATAAATAGATATTTTTATCAAAACAAACTAAAAAAACAGTTTATAAAAAAAAATATTAATTTTTTAATACCCAACTATAATTTCATTAAATATATATCTATATATATATATCAAGACACATTTGTCCTGTTTTCAACATGTTTTCTTAAGGCATAGACTTTCATGATTGTGATGTAATTATGATTACTTTTTCACCTGAACAAGATAAAAAGATACTACCCTATAATAATGCAAAAAAGTAAATTTATGGTATGGTTTCTATATATAATAAACTCATCAATTTTTTTTTTATTTTTTTAAAAATGTTATAATTAAAGAGTGGATGTTTTGGTCCACCACCATTACAAAAATTGGAAGCAGAGCTTGACTTTACTGTAATGCAGTGATTAAAAAGCAAAACTATCATATGTAAAACCATAATATTGTATCATGAGAATCACAATTTAAACACTTTCTCCAATTCCCTTTTCAACTCTCAAAAATATACACCCGACTTTTATGGTTTTTACTAATTCATTTTTATAATAATAATAGTGTCCCAATATTAATTAGAAACATATATAAGAAAATAGTATTCTATATTTATTACTTTCTCTATTTTTAAGTCAGGGAAAGTGATGAAAAATAAGAGTAAATTTTTTATTTGATTGTTGAGAAAGTGAAATTAAGTGAGGGTATTTTTGTTTTTTTGGTTATCTTTTGTAATTTATGGATATACGAGCTAAAATTGTTAGAAGTATTAAAGTTTGTATCTTTTTGGTAATTTGACCTTACGAACTCAACTCGTTTTTCTTTTCCCAAAAAACATTGGTAACCATATATGAGCGGCAAGGGACGGATTTGGGATAGATTTTCCCCTGTGAGGGGTTACTCCCATAACATCACTTTTTAAGCTGAGGGGTTACTCAGAAAATTGTCCAGACTGTTGAAAAAGATTGTTGTGGAGTAGAATCGAACACAACACCTTGAAGACAAGAAAGTTCCACCTGTAGCAACTGAGCCATTTTTTTGAAACCGAAAACTATATATTCAAAAAATGTAAAAAATATGGTTGTAAAATCCGAATTGGACCAGCCGATCGGGCCGAAAAAATTGTGAATCAAGTCTCTAAATTGTCCAGACTATTCCCAGTTTTTAAGCAGAGGAGTTATTTAGGAAATTGTCCAGATTGTTGAAAGGGATTATTGCGGGGTAGAATCGAACACAGCATCCTGGAGATAAGAAAGTTCCACCTTTTAACAGTCAGTAATAGTGGTAAGCTAAATTATTTGGTGATGGCAATCAACTGTTAACAGTCAGTAATAGTTAGTCAACTCAACGGTGGCGATCAATAGTTCATAAATTATTTGGTAATTTTGCATATAAAAATTTGTTATAATTTATGAACTATTTATAATATTTGTATTGTGTTATTTTCTTTATTGAGCATTAGTATTGTGTTATTAGTGTAATACAGTTACACAGATGCTCTATTTATTATCATGCTTATTATATTTAGTATACAGTTACACAGATGCTCTATTTATTATCATGCTTATTATATTTAGTATTTAAAATAATTAACTGGACATAAAATTACAATAGAAAATATTTAACTAACAAAAATTAATATTAAATGCTAATAAGTATAAATAAAAAATAATAAAAATTTTATGTATTAAACATCTAAAAATTAGTTTTTACATAAAAAGTTAAGAATGTCAGTTTATATATAAAATTAGCATTAGCTTTTATCTAAAAGTAACTTTTATCAGTTTTTATTTTTATTTTACTAAATATCCAACTCAGCTTTTTAATTTATTGGAAAGCTGACAGTTAAATTAATCAAACATTTGATTCAACTTTTGAAGAGGAAACAAATTGATAAATTAGCTTTTACTCCTTTAACAGTTTGTATGGTTTGAAAGGTTTACGAATATTTAACTTCTGAGATTGGATATATCACATTAGTTTCCTTCCAAAATTTAAAAATTATATGAATTGTTCTTTCTATTTTATTTCTGTTAAACTATATAGTATTTCTATTAAATTTTAAGATATTTACCATTAGTCAGAAAAAATATTTTCTTTTGTTCAGATGACACTAATACAATATGTTAAATTTCAAAGGACTACTAATATTTTATATCAAATTTGTATGGAGTAATAATATAATAAGTCAAATTTCAGGAAATAAATAATAATTTTCTCTTATCATTTTATCACGATCATTCTTTTTAATAAAAAACTAACAGAATGGCGTATTAGTATAATATGATAAAACCGATAAAACAGATTGTATAGTTTTTAAGCCTCACAAAGTACTTGTAAAATATATCAAAATTCAATTTTTCCTAAAGTAAATAGGTAGGGATTTTGCAAATGAAAACTGAGGAATGCTGATGACACATTTATTTTTAAGAACTCTTCAATACTCACCCTTGATTAGTTGGTGAAAAGAAAAGAAAATCCAAAACATGAGAAAAGAGAAAAAAAAATTATTTTTAAAAATTTTTCTTTTCTTATTAATCAATTTAAAGGCGAGTGTTGGGGGTGTCTCAAAAAAGAGCATTCTTTACACAATAGTTTACTTGTTTCTTAATTATATTTGATAAACAATATAATTTTTTACAATAATATATAAATTAACCCAAAAACATGCAAGAAAATGTGAGATTAATTAGGGCATGATCCTTCCTTAAAGATCTCGTGAGGGATTCCTGTTTATGGATTTGATAAAAATGTCTCCCTAATACTACTGTCATTCACATTATCTTTGCCAACATGATATTAGGGACCACATTAATGGTCTCTTACGTTAAATAATCATGTCTTCATTAATTTTAATTAATAATTAAGGTTATTTTTCTTTGGCAGAAAAAATTAATAATTGTGGGCTGGAAATATTGACTGTATAATTTATAAAGATAAATAAAATAAGAATATGAGCATCTCGTAGCTCAAGATCTCTTCCAAACACACGTTCTGATACTATATATGATTGATCAAATGTGAACCAATATGGAATCAGGATTTCTTTCTTTTCTATTCTTCTTCCACTCAAAATTCACGTGCCCTTTTTTCTTTAATTATCTCTATTACGTGCTTAATTAATTAATTAATTATTTGTTTTATTTAACTTAAATAATAGTAATCTAATTGTAATTATGGATTTGCATACTCATGTACTAGTTAATTATATTTATCTTACAAATCCTGAGCTTCCTGGAAAAAGAATATATAGTGTGGCTGTGCACATTCATTTAAGGATGGATAGTTGCCAACTCTTAATTTTTTAAAAGACCAAATTAGAAAAAAATCACGAATTTTACATTTTATAACAATTATATCCAATTATTAAAAAATTTGAATTTAATTATATGTATTTTAAGTTTTGTAATAAATTTTACTTCAGGTACACTGAATCTTACTCCAAGCCATTTTACACAATTCAAAATCCAATTTGAAATTCTTTATTTGAATTCTCCGTACTAAATAGCTGCAATTTAATATTGCTACAAAATGCACATAAAATCGACTGCTTCAAGCATAAAGAATTTCAAATTCGATTTTGGATTGTCCAAAACGGTACTATTTTTGTGCATGTGTCAATTTTTTTCACGTCAAATCCAACATGTATGCCATGTCATTTTTTTAAAATATTTTTTATGTCTTTCCATATCATCGCCACGTAGACTCAGAGTGAGGTCTAGTCCATCCGAGACAAAATTTGTTTCAGAACTTAAATTACATATAATTAAACTCGAATTTTTAAAAAATTAGATATAAATTTGAGAAAAATCATGATTTTTTTTTTTTTTTGTAATTTAGCATTTTTAGAATGCATGGTTTTGCCCCCTCTAACTCAAGGGTCCCCACTAAAAAAATATATTTACCCCCGACTATGGGATCCTAGCTCTACCATTGAATATATATATTAATTGCTAGAAGTACAAGAATGATTAGGCCTTGTTATGAGTGTTTGTGTTTAAAATTGCTTCTCAACTCATAGTAGCTCAATAATTTTATGTTTTTTTTTCTTAATTATACAATGCTATTGAAATATCACAAGTATCAATAGGGTTGGTGACTTGGTGATTTTTGAATGGAATAAGAAAATAAAAAATTGATCAAAGAGGAACTAGAGAACACAATCGATTTATAGAAGTTCGGCCTCTTAGCCTACTCCTCTTCCTAACCTTAGTTGAGAATTTCAATCCACTAATAATCTACTTGAAGGTGTAGATTAAACCCTTACAAGTGTCTTAACTCAAAGCTCACACTCAAACTCTTACAAGTATTTCAATCTCCAATCAATACACTCAATTCCACTATTGAGCTTAATTGCAAGAAAGAAATCACTCAACAACAAAAAGCTCAAGAATACTCGAGCTCTTGAAGGGTTACAGAATTAACTGAGAGAAATAGAGGTAATTAAAAGAAATAATACACAATAATGATTTAAAGTAATTTAATTTGCACTTAATCAATTGTTCTCTTTCTCTATATATTCATAAATGTGGAGTATTTATACTCCCTTGAAGAGTTATAGCCATTAGATGTGCATTTATTGCGTTTATAGCCGTTGAACTACCTCATTAATACTCTCTACATCCAGATTCACGATCATGACAAAAATTTTCTCGAGCGTGACATGATGAAAATACCTATCACGGTTCAACAATCTCTTTCTTTTTCATGGTGATAAATAATTATGCAATATGACTTAGGAGAAAAATTCTCTTCCTCAACAAATGCATATAAAAAAAATAACATTTGGAATAAATAAATAAATAAATAAGTCATTGTATATAAAATCAAGCTATCAAGCATTCAAGCCAAAAATATTCTAATGATATAATAAGCCATATAATATAAATGTACGCCATATAATTTTCTCCTCCTTTGGCACCAATAAAAAGAACCAAAGCCAAGAGAAAGAAAAATGGGCACAAGAACAAAAAGATATCAATGTGTACAAAAATGTCTTCTCCTCCTTTTAGCACCACAAAAAGATATCAAAAGAAATCTCACAAGAAGATACTTAAACCAAGAGGAGATGACTCATACCAATATACACAAGAAGTGTGATCAACATCAAATAATTACTCAAAGTTCATAATAATCACAATAATAATTAAATTAAAGATCATCACAATGAACTACCATCCAATATACCAATTTCTCTTTTGATGATATTCATTCTTCCCACACAAAGAGGTTTGGCAAAGATATCAACAAGTTGATTAGTAGCGTCCACAAACTCAAGCACAACATCACATTTAAGCACATGGTCACGAAAGAAATTATGTCCAATGTCTATATGCTTACTCTTAGAATAGATTGGATTATTGGAAAGATTAAAAATACTTGTAGCATCACATTTAATAGGAATGTGATTGAATTTAAAGCTAAAATCTTTAAGTTGTTTTATCCATATCACTTGATTGCAACAACAATCGGTAGCAACATATTCGGCTTTGACGATGGATAATGCCATAAAATTTTGTTTCTTGCTAAACCAAGAGTTTCCGAAGTACTTTTTCTATCAAAACACTCCTGACATAATATGCATCCGAATAGGCCGCAAGAACAAATGAAATGCACTTAGGATACCATAAGCCTATATGTTATGTGCCAATAAAATATTTTGATATCTTCTTAATATCATGCAAATGAGACTCTCCATAATAAGATTGAAAATGTGCACATATGCATACAACATATATAATATCAAGTCTACTTGTGATAAGATAAAGAAGGATACAGATCATACCTCCATATTTCTTTTCATCCACTTGCTTGACATTTTCATCTTTGTCAAGCTTGGTGGTGGTGCTTATAGAAATGTTGCTTGCCTTAGTTTCATCCATCCCAAATCTTTTGAGAAGATATTTGGTGTACTTAGCTTGATTAATGAATATTCCATCCTGACATTATTTGATTTGGAGTCTAAGAAAGAACCTAAGCTCTCACATCATACTCATCTCAAACTCACTTTGCATACAATTGGAAAACTCTTCACACAAGCATTCATTAGTAGCACCAAATATAATATCATCCATATAGATTTGCATAATTAGAATGTCATGCTTATGCCTTTTTATGAAAAGAGTTGTATCAACCTTGCCATTAAAAAATCCATATTGCAAAATAAAATTACTCAACCTCTCATACCAAGTTTGAGGGGCTTGTTTCAAGCCATATAAAGCTTTGGTAGGTTTAAAAATATGATTTGGAAGATCATATTACTTAGGACATTGCTCAACATAAACTTCCTCCTCAATATAACTATTAAGAAAAATACTTTTTACATCTATTTGATATAACTTAAAATCCATGTATGATGCAAATGCAAGCAATATTCTAATAGCTCCCAACCTTGCAACCAAGGCAAAGGTTTTATCATAGTTAATACTTTCTTCTTAGTTATAGCCTTTAGCTATTAACCTAGCCTTATTCCTAGTAATGGCACCATTTTCATCAAGTTTATTTCTAAACACCCATTTAGTGCTAATAATAGGATAATCCTTAGGTCTTGCGACTAAAGTCCAAATCTTGTTTCTTTTACATTGGTTAAGTTCCTCTTGCTTGGCAAAGACCTAACTCTCATCATACAAAGCATCATCAACATGTTTAGGTTCAATTTTAGAGATAAAGAGAAGACTATTAAGATCCTTAAAAGAAAGTCTAATGGTTACCCCTTTAGATGGTTCACCAATGATGAGGTCTTTAGGATGGTCCTTCTTAAATTGCCATTCCTTAGGTAGACACTCATGCACATTTAAAATTTGAGGTACTATTGATGCTTCTTCAACTCCATCTTTATGAGGATTAATAACCACAATCTCTTGACATGTATTTAGATGATGTCTTTGATCATTAGCTCCTTATTGAATTGACTCTTCAAATAAATTTGCAACATCATCAACAACAACTACCATTCTTAACTCAAGGGGTTAGATTCATCAAATACTACATGCATAGATTCTTTAACAACCAAAGTTCTTTTGTTGAAGATTTTACAAGACTTGCTAGAGTTTGCATAGCTAAGGAAAATACGTCCATTGGTTTTAGCATCAAGTTTTGTAATGTTATCTTTGGTATTTAATATGAAGCACTTGCACCCAAATACTCTTAGATGTGAAATCTTAGGCTTTCTACCATTCCATAACTCATAAGGAGTTTTGTTTAACATAAGTCTTATAAAAACTCTATTTGAAATATAGCATGCAGTATTGACAGCTTCGACGTATAAGTACTTAGGAAGATTATACTCATTGAGCATAGTTCTAGCCATATTAACCAATATCCTATTCTTCTTGTTAATAATCCCATTTTTTTAGGTGTTTTGGGGGAAGAAAAGTTATGATTAATGCCCATTTCAAAGCAAAAAAACTTAAAAGTATCATTTTTGTTGATCTTAGGGTGATTGATCTATATTTTGATATTGCCAATCAAAGTAAATGTCACTAATATTTTAGTGCTGTTTTGATAATGTGTAAAGTTTCAAGTCAATTGGATTTCATTTACTTAGTGAACTAATTGACAAAGACTTCAAGACGCCTAATTTGCTCCTACGAAAGGGAGCTTCACAACTGGGTAAATTATTGCAACCGGAAAAAGTGGTCCCGATCGGATAAAATTTAGCCAAGAGTGAACTTCATAATCGGGAAAGGTGATTTGTAACCGAGAAATTTGAAGAGACATGGCCATTGGAAAATGCCTCAACCAGAACGTGTCATGTATGCTCAAGACTTCATAACAGCTAATTTGAAGGTGAAGGTTCATGACCGGGGAAGGGTTTCCCGACCAAGAACTGTTTAATGCCTAGAATGTTAAAGTCTCAAGTCTAGCTTCATATTCAGAGTCATGACTAGGAAGTAGAATGACGAAGCATGTTCCCAACCGAGAGATCAATGTCATGACTGGAAAATTCAACCCAACCGCCATTGGAGTCGGGATTCAATTAGAGAACTCCATGTGTCACTCCTAGTGGACAAAGCAAGTTCCAACTAGGAACATTGAGAACTACCTATTCACAACTGAAAAGTCGTCTTTATAGGCAGCATTTAATGCATGGTAAGAAAACATTATGGAGAGTTAGGGCACCATTTGTAGTAGCCAATTGGTGAGTGATAAGTATAAATACCATACCAAAAGGCCATATATGACACCTTACCAATTCCTAAGTGCCAAAAATCTTGCATATTTAATTCTCATCTTTGATTCATTAATTATTTGTAATGTTCAAGCCTTAGCTTTAAAAACTTGAGTTAATCTTGTACAAGGGCTGTGTGTGTGCCAAGTTACAAGGATTTGGTTATTGTGTAAGCCACAAAACATAAGGGATATTTGGGTTGAGTGTTAGCATTTGGGAGAATACCTAGTTATGAGTGACCTACGATAACTCTAATTGTAATCCAAAAGGATTAGATTAATAAAACTCTTAATTGCAATTGGGGAGAGGACTAAGGTTTGTTAATACCTGAGCTTCTATAAATATCGTGTGTCATCTCCTTCCCTTACTCTATTTAATATTTTGTTAATATTCCATTTAGCACCATTCCTACCAATGTGCTCAGTAGTATGCTTCTTACTTATGAGATGGCTCTTACTAGAGACAAAGAGCATGAACAAGGAAAGGAGAAGAAGAAGCCACTAACTCTCAAAACAACTTCCACTCCAAAGCTTAAGATGTGGACTTCATTAGTGATGATGAGGTAAGTGAAGAAGAGGATGAAGAGACAGCCATGCTAGCAAGAAAGATGAAGAAAATGATAGTCAACAAATATAAGACTCTAAAAAACTACAAGCAAAGAGCTTCAAACTTCAAAGGTTCCTTATTCAATAAGAACAAAAAGGAAGTGAAGTGCTATGAGTGTGGCTAGAAGGGACACATCAAAACAGAGTGTCCAATGCTCAAGAAGTACAAGAAAAAGTCTTAGAAAAAAGGTGGAGACAAAGGCCACAAAGCCACATAAAATGATCCTACATCATATGGTGATGAAAGAAGTGAAGAATAACTGGCAAACTTATGCTTCATGGCTTTAAAGGATCACTGTATTGAGGTAACTTCTACTTCTCATTCTCATGTTTTGAATTTGTGTGTTGATGATGATATTGATAGTGATCTCATTGAGGTCATGAGCTTAGAGGTAGAAAAGTATAAAAAGAAAGTAGATTTTCATATGAAAAATTTCTCCAAGCGTAAAGATGATCTATCCAAACTTTAAAAGATTGTGGAAGAGCTAAAAAACTCTAATGCTTCTCTTAAGAAGTCATAGATTGAGATTTCTTTTAGTCCCTCAACTAAATTTCTCTTAAAAGAAAACAATGCTTTCAAAAATGAAGTTGAGGAGCTAAGGCTTTCTATATCTAAATTTCACAAAGGGAAGGAGAATTCCGATACCCTTATCATATCACAAAGACCTCTCTTCGTGAGATATGACTTAGGCTTCAATGGGGTTTATACTTCATCATCCCCACCTAAAACTATATATGTGAACACAACTACACCACTAACCTCTTATATTAAAGTAGTTGTTGCTAAGGCAAAAGGCAAAGCACACACTAAAGCCCCTACTTAAAGGAAGAGTAGCAAACACTCACTTGGCCCTAAAGAAAAACCTCAAAAGGCCAAGCATGCTTTCTTATACATGAAGCATACACCTAGGAAATCACTCACTTCATATGATTGTGTTTGTTGTTGTGCACCTTCTTATGTTTCTAGTAAGAAGGTTTAAGGCCTAAAGCTCATGCAAGATGGCACTAGTCCTTTAAGACTAAAATATGTTATTATTGTATGAAGTTTGGTCACATAAACACTTATTGCTAGGTTAGAAATCCCATTTGGATTCTTTTAGGACTAACCCCCAAGGACCCAAGTTTGTTTGGGTACCTAAGAACAAAACTTGACTTGTTATTTTTATAGGTATGCCTAAAGTCCATTAGCAAGGAAATTATATTGCTTATTGATAGTGGATGCTCAAGGCATATGATGGGAAACAAAAGATTCTTTACACACATCAAATGTATTGGTGGAGGTAAAGTCACATTTGGAAACAATGCCAAGGGTAAGGTAATTGGCATTGGTTCAATTGGTTTCGATGGTATTTCAATTGTAGATGATGGTATGCTTGTTGATGTTTTGAAACATAACCTTTTAAGTGTGATTCAATTATGTGATAAGGGAAACCAAGTTACCTTTAGCTCCAATGGATGTCTAGTGACCTCTTTGAATGGTCAAGAGATATTCAAAAGAGAAAAAGATGACAATACTTACATAATTTCATTACACAAGTTGACTAATGTTTTTGTAGCAAAGATGAACTAATGGATAGGCTCCCAAAGGTCAAATACATGAAAGTTAAGATTTGTGAGCTATGTCAAAGGAGGAAGCAACACAAATTATCATTCGAGCTTAAGAACATTGTAACTACCTTTAGACCTCTACAACTATTGTATCTTGATTTGTTTAGTCCTTGTAGATTTGATAGCTTAGGTAGTAAATACTATGCATTTGTCATTATTTATGACTACTCTAGGTTTATTTGAGTAATTTTCTTATCTTATAAAAGCTATGCTTTTGAAAATTTCAAGTACTTTGCCAAGAGGATCCATAAAGAAAAGGGATATTATATCTCTAAGATTAGAAGTGACGATGACAAAAAGTTTGAAAATGAACTTTTTGAAAACTTGTATTTAGAAAATGATATTAACTCCTCAATAAAATGAGATAGTTGAAAGGAAAAATTGCATATTGGTAGAGATGGCTATAACAATGCTTAATGATATGGTTTTCAATCTACTTTTGAGCGGAAGCAACTAATACTGCTTGTTACATTTCAAATCATGTTTTCATAAGACCTATTTTAAATAAAACCTCTTATGAGCTATGAAATGAAAGAAAAACCAAGATCTCATACCTTAGAATATTTGGTTGCAAGTGTTTCATATTGAACACTAAGGATATTCTTGGAAAATTTGTCTCAAAATCGGATGAATGTATATTTCTTAGATATTCCACCTCTACCAAAGCTTATGAGGTCTTCAATAAGAGAACATTAGTTATAGAAATGTTTATGCATGTTAATTTTGGTGAATCTTGTAGACTTGATCTTGAGATAGGTAGTGCTTTGGATGATGTTGTAGGTGTTATGGAGAACCTCAATCTTGATCAAGAGAATAATGGAGAAACATAAAAAAGAAGCTCAACCTTGAACCTAAGGGCAAGGAATCAACGAGCTACTAAGGGAGTGGAAGTTTGTAAAAGACCACCCAAATGAGCAAATTATTGGTGACCCTACAAAAGGTGTAAGTAATCGTTCTAAGATCTTTGATTCTAATCTTACTTTTATCTCTCAAATTGAGCCAAAGTCTATTAATGAGGCTTTGGGTGAAGAGAGTTAGGTGATTGTTATGTAAGAGGAGCTCAACTAATTTGAGAGAAATAAGGATAAGACCTAGTTTTAAGACCTAAGGACTACCCAATTATTGGTAGCAAATGGGTCTATAAGAGCAAGTTAGATGAGGAAGGTAACATTACTAGAAACAAAGCTAGTTTGGTTGCCAAAGGGTATAACTAAAAGGAAGGCATTGACTATGATGAAACATTTGCCCCTGCAGAAAGAGTGGAAGCTTTTCATATTTTGTTAGCATATGCGTGCCACATGAACTTTAAGCTTTTTCAAATGGATGTTAAAAGTGCATTTTGTAAATGGCTTTATCTTGGAGAAAGTTTATGTTAAACAACCTCCCAGTTTTAAAGGTCATGCTATTTCCAATCCATGTCTTTAAGCTCACTAAGGTCTTTTATGGATTGAAGCAAGCTCCTAGAGCTTAGTATGAAAGGCTTAATATTTTTCTTTTACACGTTGAGTTTTTCACAAGACATGCTAATAAAACTCTTTTTATTAAAAGCATGAGTATGACATAGTAGTTGTCCAAATTTATGTTTATGATATCATATTTGGGTCTATTAATGAATTGTTTTGCCAAAAGTTTAGTAAGTGTACATAGGAGAGCTCAAATTTTTCCTTTATCATTAAGTTAAGCAAAGGAACGAAGGCATCTTCATCAACCAATCCAAATACACAAAGGAACTTCTCAACAAATTTAGAATGGAAGGATGCAAGAGTGCCAAGACACCAATGAGCACATCAACAAAATTGGACAAAGATGAAAAGGGTAAGACTATTGATAAAAAGCTTTATAAAAGTATGATTGGTTCACTTCTTTATTTAACCGCCTCTACACTCTATATTATATGTAGTGCTTTCACGTGTGCTAGATTCCAATCATGTCATAAGGAATCTCATTTGCATGCAATCAAAAGGGTTTTAAAATATCTATATGGCAATGCATTTAGGATTATGGTATCTTAGGAATTCATCTTTTCATATCATTGGTCACTAGATGTCGATTATGCCAGTAGCCTTTTGAATAGAAAAAGCATATTCGGAAATTATCACTTTATTGGTGAATGTTTGGTTTCTTAGTTTAGCAAGAAAGAAGTTTTGGTTGCCTTATCCATCATCAAAGCAGAATATGTGGTAGCAGGTTGTTACACTCAAGTTTTTTAGATGAGATAACAACTCCAGGGCTAGTGCAAAAAATCTTTCTAAAAATCTCATTCAACATTTTAGAAGCAAACATATTGATATTAGACATCATTTTTGAGAGATCATATCTAAAATTGTGATGTTGTGTTAGAATTTATTGACACTAACAACTAACTGGCGGATATCTTCACCAAGTCTCTTAGTGATGAAAGGTTTTATTTTATAAAAAAAAAGCTTAGTATGCTTTATGGGAGCATATTGGTTTGAAATGAATTTTAAGTCATGCATTTGCATCATTCATATGTTTATGTATAATGATGTGATTTGTATGCATCTATGTGCTTGATATGGATGTCATGCTTATAATTCTATATATATGTAATTATCTGCAAAAATATGAACATTTATGCTCTTAGAGTTTAATTTGATGAACTTCAATCAAATGATCAAAGACATTTATATTGATCATATTTTTTATGCCACTCCAGGATACATGTGTCTGAGCTTCGTATATTTCTGTGTTAAGGTTTTGACTTGTAATTTGTGCTTGGGAAGCATCTTCCCAATCAGGATTTGCTTTGCACTCGTAAGTATTCCTTTCCACTCATGAGGTTTCAACAAGTTCATAACAGTTGCTAACTATTTGAACTTCATGTTTGGTAACCAAGTTTTCCGCTCACGAAATTTTAAAATTTTTCTGACTGTTGGACCTGTTCAAAAGTTCACACTTAGGAAGACTCCCTTTATGCTCAAGGAATGGTATAGAAATTTAAATTTTATGATTGTTACAGGGTTCACACTTGGGAACCTACATTTCCCCATCGAGAACCTCTCGCTGACAGCTTTTTGAAAACAGTCTTAAAATGTTTCCAAAGTGTCATAACTCCTCTTTTAAACCTCCATACGGCTATAATATGTCCTTCAAGCCTATAAATACCCTCTTTCTCTCTCTCTCTTTAACCCTTACTTTTGCATTACACTCTATCTCTCTCTCACTTTCTCATTCTAAAACACTTTATAATCTTCATCTTATTTTTCTCCTCTCAAACTCCATGGCACCTAGGGCAACCACTTATAAAACCTATGCATCCAAAGGCAAAGACCCTGTCTCCTTCTCAACCATGCCTATCTCCTCTTATGAAGACATTTTCAATCGGTTTTCCAAGGATGAGAAAGTTCGCTATAACATGATCACCGCTAACACCTTTCTTTTAAACAAAACTCTTGATCTTGATGACATAGGCTGGTTGGGGTAGAGAGATCAAGTTGAGGACATTCTTAAAGAAATGGGTTGGATACGTTTTGACATCCCCAATAAAGATGAGCATAACCTACTCACAACCGAGTTTCTTTCCATCTTACAAGTAATTCGAGATGCCAACTGTAATGCTCACAAGACAAGACCTAGAAGGTAATATGGTATAAGAAGGGTAATTCGGTGATTTAAAGAGAGAATATGTTTGTATATATATATATATATAAGAGTTATATTGTAAGGATAAGAAAGTATATTTAGGGTATATGTAAGGTATATTGGTTAATTTTGGCTTTGGTTTGCATTGAGGGATGAAAGAAATTAGGAAAATGGAAAACAAAACCATGATTCATGCTCGTGAATAAAGTATTCATGGCCATAAAGATTGTGGTCAAAGATAAGCATTGATTGTTTTTATTGTAGACATTCAGGACCATAAAAGATTTGTTCATGACAGTGAAAGGTCTGATATATAAGTTGTTTACACGATCTTATCTTCATCTTTCATCATCTTTTCAAAACCTAAATCCCAAGAACAGATCATACACCCCTAAGAACCCTAAGAGAGTGGTTCTTCATAGATTTTTGAGAGATCAAACACCAAAACCAAGAGAGAAACCAAGATCAAAGTATGATTTGGAGGATTTGTCAATATTGAAGAAGAGTTGGAAGAGAGAGAAAGTGCAAGCAATGGAGAGCTTTGTTTCTTTGCATGATCAAGAGTGTTTTATGTCATTAAGAGGTAAGAAAACATGAGAAATTCATCTATTTGTTATGATTTTGAAGTTATTTGGTGAGTTTGCTTTGATTGGGTAAAGAGCCATGGAAGGGAGTTTTGGTTTGAAGAAATGGTGATGGATTTCATGAGAAAAGTATTCTTTGAAGTTTAATTAAGTAAGAAATCATGATATTAAGCTAGAATCAAGCATGATAGCTTCAGTTTGGGAATATGGGATTTGATATATGATTATGTTTAATTGCCATAGACATAGAATTTGATATATGGTCATAGTTGTGTTAGGAAAATAAGTGGAAGGAGGATATCATCAAGGGGAGTAGAATAGCTCCTTAGTTTGGATTTTGGTTAACCTCCTTATAGAGGTTTGTGCATATTTGCATTGTTATTTGCCCCTTAAACATAATGTATGCTTGTAAATGATGAGCTATATGCTTAAATGGTGAGTGAGAATGCTTGTTTGACAAGTAGTGTAATAATATGATTTCATAAAGAATGAAATGGCATGTTAAATGTTAGAAAGATTAAAAAGAGTATTGAAATAGGTATAAATTATCAAATGAGCATGGAAATGTCACATGTGTTTAGAGTGTACATTTTGTATAAAGCTTGAGTTGTTGAGCTTGGTTGTGAACACAATATATGATGATTTAAGTCATGTTAACTTGATTTTGATTGTGTCAAATGTCCATGGATGATTTCTATATATGTTTAGAAAGGATTTAAAAGTGGAATTTTAGCAAAATTTGACCATAGATATGCCCTTTCACAACTAGCGTCACAACAAAATTGAAAATTGTCATGACCATGAATATAGGCCTAGTAGCCTTCACAGCTAGGCTTCACGCCCAGCCCACTTCTTTAGGGTAGATGGTGCACCATATAGGGATAAAAGATATGCATTGACAAGATATATGGGTGAGGATTAGGATGACCAACTATGGTCTGGGTGTTCCTATTCCTAGTACTCATATTTATTATTATACTCATTCAGGTTGGCTAAACTCGAGTATGAGCACCCTTGACTTGAGAAGCTCAGAGAGCACATACATAGTGAGTGAGTAAGATGACTAGCTCGAACAAGTGTGTCTACTTCATACCCTGTATCCGGCCAATCTAGGAATGAGGCTTGGGCCATTTATTGGAGTTGTTTATTGAAAAAGAAAATGAACAAGTCAAACAAGGTTGAAAAATAAATAGAAATTAATGACAAGAATAAATGGCAAAATAATAAGAAATGTAATTTGATATGAACATGAGCATTGCATATATTTGATACGTTATTTTTTTATTTTGCTTAAACAATGGTTTATATGCTCATTTGCTATGATATATTTGTATGCCATGATCTTGAGTGATTGCATGAGAAAATTCTAATGTCTATATGTACCACTAAGCTAGAAATGACTTAGTGTGGAGTTTTCTCATACAAGATCAGGAGCTTGTAGATATTAGAGATTGAAGTTGATGAAGAGAAGGAATAGTGCTCATATCAAGAGAAGACAGTTGTGACCCGGTTTATAGGTCTATTGCCATCACGTTTTGTATTGTATATATATATATGCATGCATTTGGGAATAGTGAACATGGTTTGTAAAATAATAAAGTTTATGAGGCATATTTGATATGTGAAGTATATATATAGTCATATATGAGGCTTAGAGCCTAAAATCAGATATTGTTGTATATGAAGGGAATGAAAAAAAGTAATAAATGTGCTATGACTATATGTATAGAGATGAATTTGGTTTTAGCATATGGCACGATGTTTCTACTTAACAGATATAAGATAAGTAAAGTTAGTGACATTCTACCTATGTAATGAGATTGTTCATGTTATAAGGTTATATAATGGGTCTAGTCATATTATATATGTGGGGCGTCACATCAACCATCATTTGGGATTCTAGAGAATTCATTTTAGGATGTTCAGCCAATAATAAGAATTGACAAAGAATCAACTAGCCAATATCTTCGGGTTCAAGACATAAGGAATCCTCAATTATGTAAGCATGCACCTTACTTACCCTTCTTTTTTAAAACAGATTTTTTATGAGAACCACCTAGATAAATTTTTTACACATCAACTTTTTTCCTCATTTTATCCTCTACAGTTTTCTTTTTTTTATCTTTATTGTTAAAGGTAATAGTAATAAAAAAGTCATAAATGAAGCCCTTTTCTTCTTGTACACCATAAACCACCATAAAGAAATGGAAACCACTCCCCTTCTTATTGATAAATTTTACTTTATGGCAAATACCAATAGAGGAACCATCTCTCTCCATGCCCAAATTATTCTCGTTGCCAAACACCTTGACCTCTTTGTTGAGGAAAATACCTACCTTCTCACCATTACCTACTTTAAATTTTAAAACCCCCTTGACATCAAATACCTTCTTAATTGCAAAGCCATATGAAGAGTAACTAAGAGTGAAGATGTCTTGTGTATGCTTTTGAAAATCAAAAAGCCTAACAATCTAGCCAAGTTATTGAAGGGTTTTGATCATGTATCACATCCATATAACGCAGCGGAAAATAAAATTTTTAAAACTCGAATCAAAGGATTTTACATGTGCCAATTAAAACTAATTTAACCAAAGAAAATTCAGAATTTATACCTTTATAATTTCTTGATTTTTCTTCAACTTCTCACCTTGTTGGGTTGTAGCAAATCACAACAATCTAATCTTGGATTGTCTCTAACAATATCCACGC